>VWZD01000667.1:300979-319677 GCA_013396695.1 Sakesphorus luctuosus
TGTATGCAAACTTTAAAGACATTGGTGTATGCTACTAAAATATAAAATGGTTTGGATTTTTGTTTTTCGTTTTTCTGGTTTTTTTGGTAATGCTAATCTAGTCTGGATACCATAAAAGTCAGATCTGTGCATTGCCTTCTCTGAAGTTCAACTTTACATCATTCTGTGGGGATGACAGTTTATCCTCCCAGCTGAGCATATCCCTTTCCAATTACTTTTTCAACTAAACAGCTCCTGACACAAAGAAGCACCAAAAAGAGGCCATGAAGCTGGAGAATGATTATTAGCAAAACTCAGAAAGAAAATCAACTTCTGTCTAGCATGACACCTATCAAACTATAACTAAACCAAAGTAAAGAGAATCAAAAATTTTAAGTTCTTCATATGATAACCTCACCTCGTGTACAACTTGAAAGGAACAGGGGTATATATAAAAATCTCAGCACAGAAGACAAGTCAGTCTGCTCTTCTGTTACAGTCACCCTTTCTGACATTTCTCTTATGATACTATGTCAGAGTCACATGTTTCAAAATATCTGTTTCTACAACTAAGTAAAACTAATTTTGTCTCACTATCCATCCCACTTGCTCTATTCCATATCCAACCATCACTATAGCAAGACCTATGTAAGTATTTTCATATATGTATTTTATACATTTTGAGGAAATACAACAAGACTTTTGTATGACAAGAAAGTTCTCTATTTCTACCTCTAAAAAAGAATCGTCGCTGGTTTCCCCGTGGTTTATTGGAAATGGCTTGCGCCCATCTGTTGAAAGACAAAGCAAGATTGAAGAACACATTTATAAACTTATAAAAGCTTCATTTTTCCAGTTAGAAGTATTTGGACAGATTTTTTGGTACTTCACTTTCAAAAATGCTATCTCATTTTTCATAAAGGAATCACACATGCAGCAAGCTTTTCCCTGGCCTCTCCTCCACTCCTGACTGCTTCCACCAGTATCATTATGTACAGGCTGTCACATTAAAAAAATAATCCAATCAAAACTATGAAATAGTTTTTAGTATTTTATTTGAAAATAATATTTTATTTTAATATTTCATTTTAAAACTTCAAGGCTGTAAGTGCTGTTGCTCACAGAGTACTTAAGTTTTTCCAGCACAGTGGAAAAATTTCAACTATGCTCGATGGATTTACCCAGACAGACAGCTGTACATCTGTGGTCTCTGACAGCTGTGATCAGGGACTCCACGACAGAACACAGTAACAAACCTACCAGTTTGAAAACTCTGGAATAACTGAAGTGCTTCTCTCATTTAAAATAAATATCTCTCATTTAAAATAAATATCTCTCATTTAAAAAAACCCGAACAGTAGCTCTAAGTATTATGTACTTTCACAGCATTTAAAAAGAGTTGCTACAGGGTTTTTTTCTCCTTTTTGCAATATAATAATCATTATCAGAATTGTAAAAATAATTTCATTCGCAGAAATATGTTTTGGGTTACTTTCAAAGAGTTAATAGTATGAAAACATATGTCAGCTTATCCTAAATATTTGCTAGACCAAAATCCCTTTTGGCTCCGTTGTCCTTGTAAAAGACCTTTCCCTCTCCCAAAGATGCCATCAAAGTTGACAATACTTGCAGACTATATTTACCATAACTAAAAAGAGATTTGATGCTGGAAAACTTTTGGATTTGCATGAGGAAGAAATTGTTCACTGTTGTAACAATGATGATTGAAGATACAACAATGCAAAACCCTCAAAAAATGCCAAGGAAACAGTACCGAATGCCCCTGAACTGCTGCAAGATAAGTTTGATTTGACTTTTTTTTACATATACCTTGGCAGAACATTTTAATTTCATGTGCCTATAAGTAACACGTTTTCTGTGACAAAAACATTGTAAGCATTTAGCATCTATGTGCTTCCTTTGCATTTTCTGCCTGACAAAGCTCACACGCTGCTGACAGTGACTGAAGCCAGTGAATCAACTGAAAAACCTTCTCCCATTTTCCTACTTTTAAGGTGGTTTTTTTTTCTTCCTTCTGCTGGTACACAGAAAAGTTATTTTAAGAACAAAAAAAATAGTAGTATTGGCATTCCACTGTACAGCAGAGCTAAATGCCCCTTCTATTTTCTTTTTTTTTTGAGAAAAATATTCAAATAGATTTTATCTTGCATCATACCTACAGAAAATAGCTAAAGGGGATCATCACACAATGTAGTGTGTATTTTAAGTGGTGTAAATTAATGGACAATGAAAACGTGTCATGGAAATAGCAGCACACCATTAAAAGAAGACCAAGCCATCCATCATGCCTTGAAATTTAGTCATAAACCATTTATATTGCATTCTACAGTACTTACCCTCTTGACCTAGTTCACTGACAGACATGCAGCATCATAAAATACAGAAATGTGTGCCTATTGTTCATGACTTATCCCTGATAATACCCCTTAGATCAACTTAATATTAACATAAGCACTTCTTATATAGCACTTATGCCCAGGTTTTGATTAGTTATCACCTGTTAAGGGCATTGCTTAATTATATGTTGATTTTCAAAAGAGGAAAATGTTATCATCACAAAATACTGCAAAAATTACATTAGGAAAGACCAGTGACTTGCAGTTTTTAAATGCTGATCTACTTTGCTGATTTTCTGAAGGGTCTGCAGCAGCAAAATGTAGTTGCCCAGCAACATATTTAAGATGGAGTCATTAGAGAATATCTGAGCAAAACTCAAGTGCTACACAATCTGAAGAGAGAGAAAATAGCTGCAATTCAGAAAATAAAAACTACTGTTGTACAGTTAACTGTCTAGTGACCACAAAAAAGTAGAGGAAAACATGACCAACCTATTACAAATAAGTTGCAGAGTATTATTATCTGTTAGTATCCCGACTACATACTTTCAGTTTAAACTGTATCACACTACTTAATAATACAGCTAACACTTCTAAAGCAGCATACAGGTGATCTAATACAGGCAATGCAGAGACATAAATATAACCAGTTTCCTCTGAAATTTTGAGTGTTCATCAGTTCTTTTTTGCTTCTTGTCCTTATAATTGACAACAGAAGTTTTGAGACAGTCTAGTATTCTGTACCATTTTTAACAGGAGGGAGTTGAGGGAAGGAGAACCAGAAAAAAAAAATAGGGAGAAGGGTGCAATTGTTCGACAGAAACACCCAGACCCGAAGATGCAGCTGAAAAAAGCCTTGTCCTGCATAACATCAAGAAATCTCTCTGAAACTTTGACAGTTAACAGCATCACTACTTGCATTTGTTTCAAACAAATGGAGACAGTGGATAAAAAGGTGTTCTTACCCAATTCATAGAGATGACCACCTACATTAACTAATGCAATAAAGTGAAGGTCTACTTTTTCATCTATACTTGGCGCCTGCAAGACAAAACAAGACAAAAAGAAATTGTGTTCACTGAAACTTCTATCACAATATGATTAATGAGCACATATCATTATAATATGCAAAATACTTGGACAAGAGAAATCAGAAGTGAGAAGCACATTCTGGTTCTATACAGAATGGCAGAAGTCACAGTGCAGATCGTTTTGGAATATGAAGCTGTCTGCAACACACAGATCAATAATAATACATGCAGTAAAGTATCGGGAAGTATTTTCAATTATAGATTTACATAAAATTTTTTATTTTTCATTGCTGAATTAAAAGAAGAATCAGCTCAAATACATTAACATCAAAAATAGATATTCATATAAATAGCAACACCTTCACTAACCCATCTCCCATAATAAGGTGATGCAGGGCTCAACTCTGAACCTGTAATATTTTAGAACTAAAAATATTCACTTAGTCAAAATATTTTTTACCTCGTAAGCCAAACACAGTTAAGTTAACCTGTTCTCTCTCCACCAGCAATCAAAAGAAACAGTCCACACACCTTAGGTGGCGAGGAAAGAAAATAACTAGAAATGCCTAAACTGAATTTTCAAAGTGGCAGCATAGTGATCATACCCAGAAAGGACTGAAGTGTAGTGAGAGCACCAAGTGACGTCAGATAAAAAAGGGTTACTGTTGGTAAAGATCTATCTAACCCAGTACTGCATTGCCAACTACAACAAGCAAAAGTTTTTTCAGAACACACTGCACAATGCTTCACCAACACACAATCCTAGCATCCACTGAGAAGTGGATTTTGAACTTCTGAGCCAAAAGGAGCATCATTACTCTTGCGTTCAATAGCAACTGATGGTGTTAATTCCATATCAGTCCATCCAGTCTGTATCTGAACTTCAATTCACAATTTCATATGATACTGTTTTCAGCTAATGGGAAAAAGCATCTCAGTTTTTCTTCACTATCAAGACTCTGTCTTGTGTGAAAATATATTTCATTCCATTTTCTTTCATCTTGTAATTACTGCTAGCCTTAGAAGACCTCAAAAGTGTTAAAAATTTGCCAGAAACAGATTGGAGTGTAAAATGTGTTGAAGAATCTTACACTTGCATCATCTTTTCAAGACTGGGTTAAAGGTTCCTTTTCCTAAGGTCATGAGAAAAGACTTCAGAAGATGACATAAATTGAAGACATTTAGCAAACAACCAGAAAAATAAGGCAAAGGACAAGAAGTCACCATAAGTCCTTCAATACAGCAAGGCAGCCAAAGAACACAGCATTATGGAGGACCTGCCATCAGCTTACAGAAATTCTATGTAGCAAGCTCAAAAAAAAGAGAAAAATAAGACAACACCCCACACAACCTTCCCTCATTCTCATTTGAGATTTATCTCCATGATGACTTAACGTGTGGAAAGCCCAAATACCCTGTTTCGTCACTGCTTCAGACATCCTAGAATGGAGAAAGAACATTCCAGCCACTGAAGATGAGGCAGCTATCAAAGGGTCAAGAGGACCTTTCCACCAGAACTCCAAGGAGTCTAAGTGAAATGGCCTTTCATAATTTTGTTTCACAGAAGGCCAAACACAGCCATGGCTTAGCAAAAACAAGGAGCCTCAAGAACTTGCCCAACCCAGTTGCAAACTTCAAAGGACCACAGGTTTCCTAACTTCCTTAAAACCACATGAGACAGTAGCTAAGAACCAATGGCATCTTGTTATTCCCACTGATCAATCAAGTTTTTACAGACATCTCTGTGCTCCAAAAATGTGCAGGCAGGCAACGCTGAGCATCCTTGTAAAATCCCACATTGCCACCTAATTCTCTTCATAGACATATGAATTCAGAGATGTTCACTTATCAACTAAACCTACCAACTGAGAAATCTGGGCTTAAAGAATTTCAGGGTTAGGGAAAAGCCCATGCCAGTGAGAAGGAAGCAGCTTAGCATTTACAAGCTTGTGTATGATCATACTTTACTTGGGCTCAAGGTGACATAAGTAGAAGAGCACAAAGTATTACTATTTCAGAGGATTTTGAGATATTCAGGATTTGATTTTTATCACACATAGGACAAGACACAGTTGCTCCTTTGACCATTTTGAGGGTTAGGTTCTCTGTCAAATTCTAATTAACATCCTTTCTGTAGAGAGACACAATTGGCATGCTTGCAATGCTGAGCCCATATACAGAAAGAAGATGGATAGGGAAGCCATCAAAAAAAGCATGATTAACTTTTCACAGAGTTTAGAGACAGACTTCTATAGAAACCTGCTGAGTTTTTGTACAGGACTAGTCTAAATAACATGCTTTCATTGTGCTATTGCCACAACCTGTGAGAAATGTTGTGTCTTTATATTTTTAATTCCCCAGCCTCAGAGAGAGAATGAAAGTACCATGCCATTATTAAGTTTCTACCACATGTTCTTATGTAGGCAGTCTCCTTCCCCTGTGATTTCTTTTCTTCTCAACTAGATGGTAGTAAAGTAGATTTGTTACATTTCTTGAAAAATTAGAATTTCAATAGATTCTGACAGAGAACTATTTGCATAATCATAAGCACAAAGGGTCTGAATAGTAATGATGACCTAAAACTGTATATTATAAAAATCTGTTGCTTATAACTTGGGCAAACAAGTAACTGGATTAAACTTTCCTAATGTGATGAACCTGATTCAAAGTCCCCCTCCCCCCCCACCCTGCTCCTTAGGGAAAAAACCCCAACACATTCATATGTGTGCCAACACACACACCCCACATACACATACACATACACACCCCCCACATGAAAAGAAGCCTAGTCAGGCCAATTTTTACTTCACTGGGAAGCTCTGGAAATTCCAACACTTGAACCAGATGATTTTAAATTTCAAAGGAATGGAAAGAAGAGGGAATGTCAGCTTCAAGGATATGTCTTTTGTGGTCTTCTTGAAAAGTTACACCTTTGGCCAAGTTTTCAAGTTGCTAATGAAGTGTCTGTGTGAATACTTAAGAGAAGAAGAGAATATAGCTTTAAGAAGTCTGCCTGCATGTTCATTTCTAGGTAGTATTTTTAAGAACAGTTACAGAGGATTTTCTCTTGATTACTCTCTTCTCAAAGACCACAGTAACACAAACATCAGTCAAGTGCTGCAATGACCTGTTCCTCTACATTTGTTCACTTAAAAGCCCACTCCGTGTGCAAAAGGAGACAGCACATTTGAAGGTCCACAGGTATGAACCACAAGGAAAGAGAAAGACACAGGAGTCTAAATAAGATGATTGTCTAATCAAGATTCAGAACTAACTCATGGGATTCAAGACTCATTTTTCAAGTCTTCTGAAGAGCCAAACTTAACAGTGAAGGAAATTTATATTTTTTTTCCCATCTAGAAGAGAGAGAAAGAGGACAAATACCAGCATTTGGACAGCTTAAGAGGCCTGTGTTATGGTTGCAACCATGGTATAAGAAATAAGTTTTGGTAGTATGGTTAGTAGACATCACTTTTCTACTTTATCTCTTCAAAACAAAAACCATCCTTAAAAATAAAGACCGGAAGACCTGAAACTGATTTAAAGAGAAAAAATACAAAAGGTTTAGTGCACAAAGTGATGGTTCTAAGAACATCATCTCCACTGTAATTTTTACTCAAGTAACTGAGGTCATGCTCAATGATAATAACAGAGCATATCTTCATGAAAACCCAGTCTAACATACAAAAATGACAGTCAAGGCTGTCATGCCCTCTAATTTTGGATACTACATTAGAAGTACTTAAGTTACCAAGTCCCAGTTTTTCAGAGGATTTGACTAGGTTGTCTGCTAACCCAGACATTCAAATTGAATGATAAACAATTTCTCACTGCTGTGAGAAGTCAATTTTAATTGGCTTCTCTCAGGTCAATACCTGTTAGTTTATGCTATTCAAACAGAACATCTACATTTCTTACTCTATTCTTCACTAGCAGATCTCAAACCAGTAATTAAAATGGCATTTCCCAAAGTTTTTACTATACAAACAATAACCGCTCCTACTCCTTGTACTGAGAAATTACTTTACTTTTACCTTTCACTACTGCATACTGTGCTCTCCTCATGAACTAAATCTTCTTTCTATTTATTGCACTAAACATCAGAAACTCAATGGTACATTCCATATCACTGTTTGCTCAATCATATCAACCTGTCCAATCAAGTATATTTCTTTACCTACACAGTTTATCTTGCTAATGCACTTAGACCATTATCCCATTCTGAAAGGCAATATTCAATTTTCATGCATTTGAAATCCTTTGATCTTCAAATGTTGCAAAGTTAAAACAAAACTGTTCATCAAATTTGATGTGCAACCAGTTTCTTTCCCCCAAAGCTGCATTTCTGGGACAAACTCACAACTGGAAAAAAAAATTGTCTTCCTTACACAGATCTACTGAACAAGCCTTACCACATCCTGCTTAAAATTTATGGAAGACCACATTATAAAAGCAGATTCAATGTTACATGAAAGATTTCAGGAAACTTCTTATAACTAAATCTTGTATTTTGGCTGTTTCCCTACACTTGCTTTGGAAAGAAAGGTGCAAAGCAAGAAGCCTCATAAACCAGTTAGTAGAATGCTTTACTAGTGTGCAACACAAATGTGCAACAGAATGCAATACAAGTAGTAACTGGAAAAGAAAAAAAATGCCACTTGTGTTATGTCGAGAAACTGGTATCAGAAGTCTGTTGGGTTCTGGAAAAAGAGCAATGAAGACTGATAAGGAAAAGACCATTTTGCAGAACCTCAAGGAATAAAAAATTTCAGATACAACCAATTGAAAGATCATGATGAAAGTAACTGCACTCTAAGAGAAGAAAAAACCTTACGAGTTCAACTATACAAAGGAGTTACAAGAAGCCAAAGAAAAACATATCCAAACCTGAAGTTTACACAACGTATGGTTTAGATTCAATAAATTCTGAAGTAAAGGGGAAAAAGTGATGCAATTGCTATTGGGTACATTAGGCGTCTGTAATTTCCATTTTGCAGCACGGAACGTGCTTGGACAAATATACAATGTAGGACTGTGAAAGGCATTTGAATCTTGGTTGAAGTACTGCAATTAAAACAAAGATCACTGGAACGATGATCGAAGTTTTAGCAAGATTATTTCTGGCTCATTCTCACAAAACAGTGATATCTCTATTCATGCTCAGTATACTGCAATGACTTTACAGTACTTGAAACGCTCTGGAGCTTCACAGTTGAATATATACAGCTTAATTTAGCTCAAAGTATCCCTTGCCCAGAATAATGAAAAAGACTTTCTATGAGAAAGGTGTTGAGAGACTGTCGTGAGGGCTGGCACAAAAATGGAGAAGTTCCTTTGCCAAGCATTGCCTCCTTCTGTATTTTTCTGGTCTGCTGCCGTGGTAGACAAGCTGTCTTGAGCTTATTATTACCTCTATGTCTCCAACCATAGCTAGAATACACAAGTATCAGGTGAGGTACAATTCCAAGCTGCGGGACAGTAGCATCTGATTTTTAATGGGAGGATGTCAAGCAAGAAGGTGAAATTCAGAGAGAGGTTCTATCAAGGATAAGAGTACCTGGATACAGAATGCTTATACAAACACATCTTAGATGTAAGATGAGGAATTATTCAGTAGTATGCTGCTCTAAACATTTTTTTCGTGTTTTTTTTTTCTTCAAAGAACAGAAATTTCAGTGTGATCTAAAAAGTGAATGGGAGAAAACAAAGAGCATATTTTCAAACTTGAAAAGCATATGAAAGATTCATAGAATCAGGAAATTAGCTTGACATATAAAAGGCAGCAAAATGTAAGACAAGCAGAAACACTGAAAAAACAGAGGAGCCAGAAAAATAAGAGAATATTACAAGGACTGAGGAGAAGTCAAAATTACTAATGAAGCATGTTGTTATGTTAGCTTTAAAATTTGCCACATCTACTGCAATTTATCAAATTTATATAGAACATTTTAGGACAGCGTTTTCAATATTTTTTTCTCCTATTGTAAGTTTTTAACTCATCTGGAGACCTACTCTAGAAGAGGTGTATTGGGCCTGGCTGAGATGGAGTTTATTTTCCCCACAGCAGCCCTCACAGTGCTGTGCTTTGCATTTGTTGCTGGAAAGGTGTTGGTAACACACCAGTGCTTTGGCTACTGCTAAGCAGTGCTGGCACAGCATCAGCACTGTCTCTTCAACCCCATGATTTGTACTCTGGTGGTGGGCAAGATCTTGGGGGGGATACGTAGCCAGGACAGCCAAATCAAACTGTCTAAAGGGACATCCTGTACCATCTGACATCTGCTCAGCAATAAAAGCTAATAGAAAGGAGGAGGAAAAGGGGAAGGGCATTTGTTTCTATGGCATTTGTCTTCCTGACCAACCACTATCCATACTTAAGCCCTGCTTCCAAGGAGGTGGCTGGACATTGCATGCTGATGGGAAGTAGAGAATATATCTTTTGTTTTCCTTTACTTTCATGTGAAGCTTTTGCTTTATTAAACTGCTTTTACCTTGACATGAATCGTTTTCCATCTTGATTTTCCCCACTCTGGCCTAAGGAGGGGAATGACAGAGCAGCTTCATGGGCACCTGTGTCCCCAGCCAACATCACTGAAGTCAAGGAAAGTTTTCAAGTAGGGAAAGTGAGTTTATTCAAGGAGCATAAATAGAGTCTCCCAGCACCGAGACTTTCGCTCTAAATTTTGAAACAATCTACTGCCTGTCTCCCAGTGTTTTAGTAGGAGAAACGTACTTAGAACTACAAGAAAGTTCAACTCTATATTAAACAGAATATACAGGGTATTTTCCCCTCTCCCCCTTAAATTCAGCCTCTTTGTACATCTAGCAGAATGATAAGAGCTGTACTAATATTATCTGTTCACAGGACAATAAATACTACCTTGTCATTCAAATTTTATCAAGCCACTTAAGGCAGCTTTATTGCAAAAAATGCTGTCTGGTTTCCTGCATATTAAACTAATTTACATATAGGTTATGTGTTCTTAAATTTTACTGGAAAGGCATGTTACACAAAACTCAAGCCTTTCTCTTTGCTAACAACAAGCATGTAGAAGTCAAATTCATACAAGAACCCAGTCTCAAATTTCAGATAAAATTTTCCAAGTTCTGCTAAACAATACAATCCCCAGGTAAAATGGCAGATGTTTGTCAATGACAATGAATAAATATTAAATGAAGGGGAAGAAGCGTAAGTTGGGGAGAACTCAACTCTGTGTTTAACTCCACGCCTCCTCAAATCCCAAGGTATTTAACTAGCTCCAAATGATAACATCAAGAATGTTCCATACTTCTGAATATTATGAGAGCTTGATACTTAATAACAGTAATTGTTATTCACTGAAGAGAAAGGAGTCTGGGAAAAAGTCTCATCTTGAGGTACTTATCAGGATAAAAATATAAAAGCTATAAAGAAATGGAAGCATTTGAGACTAATTTTTAATAGCAGTAAAACATTAAGGATTTCCACATGTGGAAAGACAGATCTGAAAGAAAAAAAAATTATTTGGACCACCGTCAGAATAGTTATTTTGCCTCAATAGAAGACTGACATACCTCAGTGAAGAATTTCTAGTAACACAGGTGAAATGTGGTCATTATCAAAGAATGATAAAATCAATGTCCCAATTTTGTATTTAAGACCATTCACTTCTCCCTATCAAAGCTTTTTTTTTATTCATGTGTGCATTTAAAGTATGATCACTCCTTTAAAGTAGGATGAAATACCACTACATGACTTTCAGTTCAGTGTTTCTGTTGGTGATCATAGGACAGTTTAGAAATATTGGCTATTCTATGCGTGTAACTTGTTTTTCCAGATTTTCAAGACACATCTGTGCTCTATGACTGAAGAAGGAAAAATGTAGAAGTATTTGATGACAAGCTTTTGTTATTAGAATGTCTTCATCTTAAATCAGAATGTATGCCTACAAACTGGATAAAGAAGCAGATGTCAAGCAAGAAAGTAACCAGCCCCTTGGGATTACAGTAAACATTTTATCTTTACTGCAATACCCAGGGACCATTAAGCAAGATGTAATGAAAGAAAGGGAGACTAGGTTTAGGATAAGAGAACTTAAACCAGGTCTCAAACACAGAAGAAATAATATGATGTGACAAAGAATTAGAAGCCCCTGGTTCAGCACATCCAAATGGAAGACTATGAAGATGAGGTGAAAAGAAGAGGCTGGATGTGGAGCCTATGGCAAAAAAAAAAAAGCCACTTCATGAAAGGCAAATTTCCTCTATGCTTTGAGAATGATTTGGCATGTGTACTGAATCAAAAATACTTGGACAGCAAAGCATGGCATGATGTACTTTTGCTGTCCGACATGAAGGAAAGGGTTAAAAAAAAACAAGAAGAAAGAAATCCTAAGAATGGTTGAGAAAAGACCCCAACAAAAAATGATGCCTTGAAGACTGAAGCTACATGGCAGAAGGCCAGTCGTGTCAGAGTAAGAAAAGACTGAAGATGGACTACACTTACAACAGAATGAAGCCCAACAGATGGAAGGCGTATCAAGGGCCGCCAACGACGAAGACGGATTGACGGACTGGTAGACTTGGCAGGACCTACATGATTACGTTTGGCCCAGGAGAGGGATGCAGAGTGACACAATGGTGAAGACTTCGTTCTGCTGTGGCTAACCTGAGGCTGCGATGAGGATGGTGGTGGAGACAGCGAGGACGATGACGACTACATAAACATTAAAAAAGAACATACTTAGCCCACTTAAACTTGAAGCAACATCCCTAAAAAGGCAACTGCAAAAATGTCCACTGTTTAGTTATACTGTCCTTTAACTGCTGGAACCACACACATAATAATCAACAGTGTGTTGAATTTGAATGACAAGACAAAGGAACACTGAGAATAAGCAAAGACATTGTCCAAACCTGAAGTTTATAATCAGATAAGCTAGAGGTTATTCACACCCAGGGAACTTCATAATATGAACACAAGTTAACTGACTCATTCAAGAGACAGACTGTTGGCAAGTGAGGAGGGAAGGGATTTAAATATGCTCTCATGGAAGGAATAGTTGAAAACAGAGAATGAATCAGTTTCGTCTACAGCTACAAAAGCTGTGAGCAACAGTTTGATAATTTGGGAAAGCTAGGTTGTGCTACTCTGGCATTTAAAATTAATCAAGTAACTACTTTAACTGAGCCCAGAGTTATTTACTGTTCCATGTCTAACACAAAAGGAAAGCAAAGGAAAAGGGAAGCTTACCGTGGTGAGGTATGCAACTTCCTAAGTTTTTCACCTATTCTTCTAAAATAGCAGGCCAGTGGCAGTACTGCCATTAACACTCAGGATCCCTTTAGTATCCGTGGAAGCAGTAGGACTATGTTAAACCATTCAAATTGTTACTATTAGAAGAAAGACCACAGAAGTATTAAAAATGACTCTCAGCTCCAACTGACAAAATTATAGTAAATAGATTAAGATCAGAAAGGACCATTGTGATGATTTAGTTTTGATCTTCTGTCCCACACAGGCCACAGGACCAAACAAATTGAAGTTTTCTTTGAATCAAACATACTCACAAAACAAAAAACAAACATTCAAGCTTAACAATTTTTTTACTACTAAAAAAAAACAGAAAAAATTCTATCAATCCTGCCTATAGTTACAGAGACAGTAACACATTCATACAGTTTACTAAATACATTTATGCTAAATGCAAAGGGAAACTTTCTGCTTAATGATCACATGAACACGGAACAATGGATTACATTAGTTCATCTGGCCATGATGTCAAAACAGGAGCTCACCTTCAGTGTATAATCACCCACTATTACTCTCCCTTTTAGGATATATAAAAATGCATAATGTAATCTTCAGCCTTTTAGAGAACCCTCACCTTCTGTCAAGAAATAAAGTTTATCTTTTGTGCTAATTACATAGCTTTTATTTGGAATCAGAGGAATACTCCTTTGTTTGAAGCTAATCTAAAGGGCAATCCAGATCGTCCTTGTGCTTTACTATCTCTTGATCTTTCTACACTGCCTATCAGTTTTTGTGTGTATTTTAATCATAGAATCATAAGATGGTTTGGGTTGGAAGGGACTTTAAAGATCATGATCTAGTTCCAACTCCCCTGTCATGGGCAGGGGACATCTTTCACTAGACCAGGTTGCTCGGAGCCCCATCCAGCCTGGCCTTGAACACTTCTGGGGATTAGTCATCCACAACTTCTCTACGCAATCTTTTCCAGTGCCTCATCACCCTCACAGTAAATAATTTCTTCCTAATATCTAATCTAAACACTCTGTTTCAGTCTGAAGCTATTCCTCCTTGTCCTGTCACTCCATCCCTTGTAAATAGTCTCTCTCCAGCTTTCTTGCAGGCTCCCTTCAGGTACTTGGAAGGCTGCAATTAGGTCACTCTGTTATTGTTTTCCATCACTAACAGAAGTTGTTTAACAGTACAGATCTTAGAACCAATCCCTGCAGAGACCTGCTAGCAAACACACCCCTCAGTGATACCCACTTATCTGCACTGAGACCTGCCAGCTGCTTACAAGTCCATTAAAGTTATGCACGCAGAAGCAGTTCCTTATGGTATGCCTCAAATTATGCATTCAATGGACTGACTCTAGTAGGGGTTGTGAAAAAAAATACACTCATTAATCAATGCATAAGTGCGA
The DNA here is from genome assembly GCA_013396695.1 of Sakesphorus luctuosus. Lineage (NCBI taxonomy): Eukaryota > Metazoa > Chordata > Aves > Passeriformes > Thamnophilidae > Sakesphorus > Sakesphorus luctuosus. The sequence goes on from VWZD01000667.1 coordinate 314,999, forward strand.
ATCAGAACTATTTATTTCTTGGTATTATTTATTATTTTTGAAGCAACTAATCTTAATTTTTTGTCAGTTTTTCTTCTTTTTTTCTATCAAGAGTGGGACAATGAATTGGTTCTTTCTGCTCCCCTATTGCTGACCTTAAAGAATGAAGACAGGTTTAGGAATTCTTCATGAAGAGCAAGCATCAAGTACAGTAGAAACTGCAGAGCTCAAAGATAAACATGGAACATTACCAAGTCTCATAACCTGTCCATCAAAAATAGTTTTCCACAGGTTTGTTATTCTGATCCACCCCTACATCTCAGCAGCTCCTCATAAAAGAGGACAAAAAACCAGAAAACCTCCAGTCCAAAAATTGAGCTGCATGAATCAAGAGGAACTTAGCAATGACAATACTTTTATACTTCTACAAGAGAAGCTTACAAGAATTTAATGCCTATTACAATTGATCTGTACTACTGATTTTTTCCATATTCTTCACTTGAAGCAATGGTCTAAAATGAGACATTTTATATTTAGATGACATATCAGATGGCTTTAAAACAATTTATTCTCAGCTTGTCTTAGGAAATTCCAAAAGATGAGTGATAAAACATTGCTTCTAGAAGTCCTCACAGCCCACAGACCTCGCCATGGAGGGAGGAACCTGTAAGATTAGAACCTGCTGTGAGGCACTAATTTAAGAGCTTTGCTGACTACACAGTTCATGATGAAAGGCAAGAGACACTTCAGTATGTTCTACAATTTTGTAAGATGCTGCCATCCAAACACACAAGATTGTTAAGTCATCCAAGAATCTGTTAACTGGGAAAGAGTTAAAAAAATGTAACCAAAATACTTGCTAAGAGTATGAATTTAGTCTGGCTTTGATGCATTCCATTGACTGGAAGCTGTTAAACTGTATATTTTGCTCTGAAAAAATATCCTATCTTTTAGCACTCCTCTGTAATTACTATGAAATAGTTTATAAGACTTCAAGGAATACCAAATTTAAGATTTGTTAAACAGTACAGGGGAAAGATTTTTTTATGAAGTGTTTTTCACTTTTGTTACTATTTTTACCACAATTCTACACTATTGCCATTCTTACTGACGGCACTACTTACTTGCTTTCTGGCCAATATTGCTAAAATAATGCAAATATATTAAAATGCCCTCTGCCTGAATGTAACAATATCAGAAAAGACTTTAGTTTTCAAAACTGAATTTATAGCATAGAATGAAGTTTAGGGCAACTAATATTTTAATATTTCTAGTCAGTATTTGTCCTAATTTTAAATTCCATTCATTGAATCTTTTTTCCTTTACTTCCTGTACTGGTGGGTCACCTGGTGAGATCAACTAAGAGCAACTTTCTCTGCATTTAAAATATACTTTCACATTTCTAGGGGTGAAATTTTCAGAAACAGTATATAGGAATTCTGGAAAAGCAAACTTAATACTGGATTATGGCTATTAACAAGGCTGCAATAGCCAGAAAAATCTATGCATTGCTTAGCTATGTAAACAGAAAGTGTCTTCAACTGAATACTAAAAAACAAATAAATTCAAATTATATGTCAATATTAATATGAAATTAATGTTTAATACACATCTCCAAATAAAGGATACAGTCATACATTTCACATTTAATTTAAAATATGAAAGACAAATCATAACGTGAGACACTCTATTTAAACAAGACTTATTAACAGCTAGAAACTACAGAGAAGACGGAATTAGTCTAACTTCACAAGATGAAAAGATCATAGGACCATATTCCTGTGCCGAAAATTACAACAGGTCAAATATCTGAAGTGGTAAAACAAAAGCCCTGAAATAGAATTGAATGATATTGTCACAGAGACCAGTAAGCACATTAAGTTTATTGTTTGTAATGCAAAAAACTACATTATAAAGAAGTTAGGTCTAAAAAAATGTTCATGCAATTGCCATCTGCCCCAATCCCAAACTCATTCCTATATATAGCCAGTTATTAAAACCTAGAGGGACTTATATCAAAGATGTAAAAAGAATCACGTATAGTTTGCCAGGCACCAAGCGCTGTCATTTTGCACACACTTAAAAGTGCACAAGTTTGATAGCGCCAAGAAGCTCATGACTCAGCTCATGCCCAAACCTGTCAAGTTTAAGAAACAGGTATCTGTTTGCTCATCTTGTTTGGCAAACCCAATCCAGCAAAGTATCTCAGTCCACAACTAATGCACTAAAGATCTGACATGACAAAACAGCATCTGGTATTGCATGACCATTTCTTTCTGAGAAGAAATATATATTACTGATTTACTTGATAGCGACTACAAAAATCAGTCTGTCTGGAAGCTCAAGTTCAGGGCATCCTCTCAGGGGAAAGTGCAAGCCTATGCCACCTTCCTCTTAGGAAGCTTCTCTGCCTATCAGCTGACAAACTACCCTGGGTCTGAGCCTTCCTTCTTTCCTCCATTTTGAGGTTGCGTCAGTCACTCTGTGGAAAGAAATGCCAGTTGCACTGGGACAGAGATCAAATTATCTTCAACTGCATATCAACATCCCTGGAAATTCGGGAAGTGGAAGGAGATACAATACTTTCAGTCCTAGTCATTGTTTCACAGGCACAACCCTGGGATCAGAGGCACTGACACATGTTCTGCATCTGCTCAGCTGCATTGTTCCATAGCACGCAGTAACTCCTCCCAACACACACTTTGTTATACAGTTTCCATACACTAAACTCCAGAGCAGAGATGGGAAAAGGTTGAAGCAACAATAAAAAAGTGCAACTTTTCCAGCCAAATTTGCAATGTAAGGGTTATTACAGCTTTAAGATTATATTCAGAGAGGGTGTACTTAATATCTATCATTTTTGCCCACCACCTTTTGAAGCGTTTTTTGTTTGGCTTAAATAATTGCTCATTATTAAATGAAACACAATGTTTTAAAAGGTCTGTAATACAGACCTAGAAAAACTAAGTGTTTTTCTTCCTTAGAAGTCATTATTCTTAGTGAGGTTTTTTATATCCAAATCAAATCTATGTATTAAAGCCTGAAAAAAATCCTCTTCCTTCTCAAGTGTTTTAAATCTTTTAACAGCATTTCAAGTCTGTTTTGGTGGTGGTGGTGGTGAAATCTTGAGAGATTTTAAGCTCCTTCCAGGTTTTATACGAAGATAAGCAGCCAGACAGAGAAGTCTGGAAAACGAAGAATTCCAGAGGCAGAAGATGCTTCATGAGCTCATCTCCAACAATACACCACAAAATTCGCATGAACTAGAGGCATTGTGAGTATTTCAACTGCAAGGAAAACCTTGTTCCTAACTAGAACTTCCTTACGTGCAACAGAAGCCTGTACAACATCCAAATTCTTGGGAAGTTAAGGTTCATAAACTCCAGTCCTCACAGACCTACTTGTTTTGTCAACACTACAATTATCAACATTAATATGTATTTAAGTGGAGACTACCATTTTCAAATCAAGCTGGGCTACACGTGTTACATGATCAACATCTGCACCAGGAAGTATAATTAGTCCTTCTGCAGCTGGTAAAAATAAAAGGTTTACAGTATTCTCCATGTCAGTTCAATCCATGATTAAGAATGGACAATATCACGAGAGTATTACTTTGCTAGACATACGGGTAAAGACAAGAAAAACGGTGAGATCAGAGCACCCAAAAAATATCTTTCCAAAATTAGTGATAATTTCTCTCTCTCTCCAGACCTAGATTTAAGTTCTATGGCCTATGTTAGGCAAAAGTCAAGCTAGATTATCACAATGGCGACTTCTGTGATCAGAAATTACTGGAATTGCAAAACCTGAAAATTTCAAGTTAGGAAGCTCTCCAAAAGCTAAATTAACCAGATTTCTTTCAAATAGTTTTCCCCTCACGAGATTTTTTGCTTTAAATAAATTAAGTATTGTTGCACACCAAAGACTACATTTTTAGAGTGCTTCCTTGAGCAAAATTAGGTAATGCAACATCAATTCTCCGAGTTGTTTGAGCTCACTGTCTATCTTTAGCCATATTGGTGAAATGTTTCAAGTCTTAAGAATTGTAAATTCTTATCATTCTCCTCCACAAATTACTGATTGGACAAAAAAACAAAAAAAAAGGAGAGCCAAATCAGTTTCTCTTTTAACTTGGAGAAAGCAGCTGAGTGTGAACTCAACCATCACCTGTCACACATGGCTATACCCTGCTGCTTTCTCTCTCTTACACAGACAGGAAGTATTGTGGATTGGAGAGATGCAGAAAAACCCACCAAACAAACAAAACTAAACTTTTGGCAACTGATTGGTAGAGATGTTGGATGCAAAACTATAGAAACATTTTGTTACTTTCACTTGTTATTTATTTCTTATAAACTTGTTATTGAAATTCACGGGTTGCTTTATGGGTGCGAATATCCTCTACAGTTATGTTTCAGCCTAGAAATCAGAATTCCTTCATACAGACATAACAGTTAAGCTTAGATCCAGAATAACAATTCAGAGCAATACTGTATTAACATCTTATTAGTTATTTGCTCAGTATAGAAATCAGAGTAATGCATGTCTCAAGCACTGACACGTTAGATAACATGGCAATGCAATGAGTCACAGACTAACCAAGTACAATTCTGAAAACACTTCACGTGATTCCAGTAAGCACATTTTACACTTCTACTGTGTAGACTGTGAAAGAGAAAAAGCCATAGCTAACATTT
>VWZD01000667.1:322731-337793 GCA_013396695.1 Sakesphorus luctuosus
AGAATACCTAGAAAAGATTCATTTGTAAAAAAAGACCAGACCAGATCTGAGTCCCTCACACAGAAAAGGAAGACAAATATAAATTTATTCTGATGCTTCTTGAAATATTGAACCTTGATTAATTTAGAGAAAGAGATAAGAAGAGAGAAGCTTGTGGGGTTTTTAAAGAAAATACCACAAAGGAAGTTGAGATTCTGTAATAAAAATAGTTAAAACAATTCTCTTAATTCCCCACGGGGTAAGGGACAGCAGAAAGGACTGCTTGGCTTTCTCCTGCATTGTTTAGAAGACACTGCACAAGAGAAAGAAAAATCTCACCTACTGTACTTCAAAAAGAGAGAATGGATGAGTCACTGGAGTCACAGCCCAAGATAGAAAGTTTTCTCTTTTTGTCAAAGCAGTGTTAGCAATAACCTGATTTTTTCTTTTTTTGAACAGATACTGAAATCTGAACAGGAAAGACAGAAAACAGACTTAGTTATTATAACTGAAGAAGCAAAATGTTGAAGTTTATGTTTATTTTAAGTTTCCTTTGTTGGCTTTTAGGTTACTTTCCGTATCACACAATCTGTTGGGGCATAAATGCTTATAAATACATGTTAGTGAGAATTTATCTGAGTTTCTATTGTATACAAACAGCACACACACAATCACAAACCAAGTATTGTACTATTTCTTTTCCTGAAGTAAAGCCTTTGGACTCTCATAAAAATGGTTTGTTCCAATTGTATGATTCACTATGGATCCTACGGTCTCTTACTTACAAATATGCAAAATCAGAACATCAACATTCATTAAAAATACAATTACTGTCTGTTTTACTCTGAAATGAAGCCTGAGAAGATCTTCCATGTTATGCAAGATCTGAAGAACCCAGTGCAAACAACCATCACCAACAAAACCCCAACATAAATAAAAAACCCTCCCTGAGCTTGAAGTTTGATTTTCCCCCAGCAATGCCATTTGACTTTGTGTCCCGATTTTGGACTCATAACATGAGATTGCAAACAAAGCAATAACTTCAAGTTCACTATAAATCTTTAATATATGATTCTTCTCATGTTAATTACATAAAACTCAAATTAGTTATTAACAAAGGCTTTTTTAAAAAATGAATACCTCAGTCTGACCTTCATGGGCACTGGATTCATGAGTGACACGAATAGCCTAAAATTAAAACATATTTCAATCAGACTTTAAATGAGAGACTTTCAGTGTTTTAAGATCCACTTATGCTCTTCATATTATCAAATGCCATAGATTTAACTATTTTTGTTCAGTGCTTGTATTAAATAAGTAAGATAATAAATAAATAATCTCCACATCCAAGGATCTTGGAAGGCCAATATTTCATGTTTCATTACAGTCAATTCAGATCAAATTTGTCTGTCAGTTTGTAATGGTACTTCTACACAAAGAAAACACTACAAACAAGTGTTTTTTTGTCTATCACTTCTTGAGCAGATAAAATAATGTAGACAAAAGCTCTGATCAGATATTTTGTGTTCCACATTTGTCCAGAAAATGTCATCAAACCTCTGCTTTTTCTGTTAGTTACTACTTCCTTCAGCCACATGTTAACACTCAAATTCCTCAGGGCTTCACAGTGAGCTTAAATTGAACTCAGGTTTACAAATCATCAAGGATTTAATTTTTTTAAAAAGGATCATCATTACTGCCAGGAGCAACCAGGCTGTTCTCCTACCACTGGCCAGATGTTTCTGTGACATCTTTTCAAACAGCACTAATAATGTGGCTAACCACTTTACCAGTTAGCTCATCTTATTGCATGGGGTAGGGGGGAAGGAGATCATATTTCAGCCAAATCAGCTCTTCTGTGAGCCTCAACTGCTAAAGCCATGACTAGAAGGCACAAATAGAAAGAGGAAGCAGAAGGACGACCTTTTCAGCTCAAGCTGACCATTAAACTGCATCCTGAACCCACAAAAAAGATTATGCACATATTTCTCATGCATTTCCAAGTAATTTTAAACTAAGCCAGTGACTTAATATGGGTGAGGAACGTTGACAAAATCCATTCTGCTGATGGAGCTGTGGGCAGGCAGGAATACTTTCAAATACCAAAGCAGAGTTTTCTTCATAGCAACTGTCTGACCACAAGCTCATTGTAAAACCAAATTGTTTGGGGGCCTCAGTGAGTCAAGTTCTGTGGACAGAAGTAATTCTTCTACCATTTTAAATAAAGTAAAAACACATACTAACTTCGTAAGTTTCTAGATATTTGGCCCTCTCTTCAGGAGTCATAGATAATGAATCTTCTAGGAACTTCTTCAGTGAAGAATTAGTTTCTTAAAAAAATAAAGACATAGTAAGTGTCATGTTTTAATTCCACCTTAATTCAAAGCTTACAGAATCCAACAAAAGATTTGAAGATAGAATGATACTGTATTTTTAAGACACTAAAGGCTGACTACAAGAGGAACTGCTACCTGTTGCAGTTTGCAATGTTTCAAGTGCCTTAGTTCGTGAATTAGTATAAAATACTGGTTTTATTATTATAGATAGAAATGCACTTGGAATAGAGTTCATCCTTTATGAATGGTTATATTCAGAGAAAACAGTACAAAAATGTAACCTTCCCTCCATGGCTTCCCAGTTAAGGAAAAAAGGAAAAGCCAATAGAAAACCCAACCAAAAAAACATACCAAAGTTCATTTTATCTCTGTTGTTTGCAATAGCATGAATTAGCCCAATTGTTCCACAAGCATTGTTAATGGTCTGCTTCATGAAATACACTGATGGTTTGACATCTTGCCCCTTAGCTTTTATTCTCTCCTCTTCTTCTGTTCTGAAGGTTTCATACTAGAAAGAAAGTTAAAGACATTTCACAAATAGCACAAATAGCTACATCATTCAGGCAAAAATAATTTATAAAAAGCAACAGCTAACTAATATTGTAATTTGAAATATTTAACACATGTGGTCCAACAAGCACTTGTCTATTTACTCAACTGAACAGTTCTATATTGTTCCTTATACCAATCCCTCAACACTAGCCAAAAAACCATCACACTTGAAACATCATTCTGAAATACGTGTTATCTAACATAACTTCAAAAATACTTAAAATATTTCCTTGATCTCAGCACCTGTCATCATCTGTCTTCAATTCAATGAAAGGCTTTTTAAGGACACAGGTCTCAAAGTGCTATCAAGAAAATCATAATACTTCAGGTGATTAATCATCATGAAGCATTCTTAAAAGTTCCATTGTTACATTTAATTTTTCCCAGGTTCATAAAATAAGATTTATGTAACAGCTCTGGTGCCAAAACAAGCCCTTCAAAAGCCATATTCATGAAGTAAATGTAAAAATGTAGATTGTTTAGTCAAACTAAATTAAGTATTTGTTTTATAAAGATCGTAATTTTACTGCCCAACAGTGTGTTGGTTTTGTGTTTTGTTGGGGTTTTTTGTTGGTTATGGTTTGCTGGTTCTTTTGGGGGAGGGCTGGGGGTTTTTTTGGTTGAATTTGTTTGGTTTTGGTTTTTGTTTGATTTTTTGTTTGGTTGTTTTTTTAATTTCAAACAGAAAAAGAAAGAAATCCTCAAATGTTCCAGACAACGCTTTCTTCTTTGCCTCTTTTATTAGGTACTTCTGCAGACAAAAAAACACTGAAGCAGATGGGGTATTTGTAAAAGTATGACAAAAGTAAAATACGAATGCAGAATCTTATCAAGGAACTCCCCCTGAAAAGGCATGAGAAATTTCCTGCTGATCTTATTTACCATCAGTGACAAACAAATGCAAGAAATTTTTCCAGCATCTTATCCCACGTTTGCAGCTCGACTACATGTTTTGAATAGTCTAAGTAATAGCAAGACCATTACAAAGCATTTTAATTTGGCACCACTTACTTAACAAGTTAACAAAAAGTAGGCTTAATTCAGATAAAAATTTCATAAAACTTAATTGGAGAACAAGCTCAGAGTTAAGAAGGTAAACAATATTCATAAATCATTCATTGTCTGCCAACCAAAATAAACTCCATGGCAAAAAAAAACCCCATAAATGCTGAGAAGACCAAAAATACAATTTGGAGCAAGGGGTAAGACACATCACCTCAAGAGGCAGAGCAGATCATCTCCTAATCTGAGCTACCCCATGATTTTTATACATTAGACCATGTCCAAAATGGCCAACACTCACAGTATTCACTCTGCCTACAATGTACAATGCAGACTAGGAAAGCCATGGACCTTTAAACTGGACAACAACCCTAAAATTATGTGTATGCTAACAAGAACATCTTGACCTAAAAGCAAGTTTGAGAAAACTGACATACAGCCAACATGAAACAATGGAACTTCAGACAGAGGAACAGACATGTTAGAAGTGTTTACAAAGGCAGCACAATTAATTAAGAGGCACACTTTCATAAATGTAGACAAAGCCAAGAAATATAAATAAATAATAAATTTAAATAAAGGCATACTACTACAGGCCATTTTGAAAGGCAGGCTAAGGAGCAGAAAACTACTCCAGAAATACAAAATAGTGCTCAAGGGTCTTGTGGAGTTCACACTGAACAACAAAAGCTTCAGAACATTGGACTTCACATGAAAGATTCAGCCTTCACACACTCAGGCTAAACAGCTGATAGAAAAACTCATGCCCCTTGTGTTTTAGAAGGATTAATATGCTGAATATTTGGCTGGTGGTCAAAGTCAATTGATTGATGCAACAGAGCATATGTTTTTTCTCTGGTTTTGTCAGTCATATGCTTCTTCACAATTAAATTGGATACACCTCCTATAAAAAGACGAAGGTTGTTCTTTCCCACAGGATGATGCTCCCACAACACGATCCAAAAAAAGGAAGGTTTGCATAGGCAGGGAGACAAAACAGAAGTGACAGTCATGCAAAGAGCTCAGACCTGCAGCTCAAGCAGCCAGACACAAACTACAGCACACAGAAAACAATGTCTCAAAGGTGACAGAAAGGACAATTCCTGAAGACAGGTGAGTTAAGAGCTTCCTTAAGTTCAAAACTACCAAGGTGGCTGAAATAAAGCTTGAAAAGGACTGCCTGCATAGCTGTTCAGGAGAGACTCAGAATGCAGAAGTTTACAGGACCTAATGTGTAAGAAGACTGACCTGTCACTCTTTTCTCTATTTAAACATATTTTGTTGTAGAAGCTAAATTTTAATAGCTAAGTGGTTTGTCCTTGTAAACCGCGTGTTCCTTTTGAACGACATACTACAAGAATGAAGTTTGAGCAGGATCACTTCAAACTTTCTGGTTGACCTTATCACAATCACGTAAGATTTTTATAAGTTGAAAAATCAGTGTGAATAACACTACGTAAAAGCATATGATGACACAAAATAAGCAGACTTGAATGCTTAACCAAATCAGTTTCTAAGTATAAGACAGAGAAAGAAGGGGTGGAAATGCTCTTTCATCTCAGAAATGTGTCCCATCTTTCCAAGAAGCAAAAGCCTTATCAGTACTGATGACTGAACTGAAAGTGGATTGAAACTTGGTCAGTGTAACAGGATGAAAACTCAAAAAGGAGTTGCATTTCGTAATAGTCCTGCACCCTGCACTCTATCTCTCATTTTGCTTATGCTATTGCAGGTTTCTGCTGTAAGTAGGAATTGAGCCATTTCACAGTGCATATTACAAAAAAAGCCTTAAATTGTCTGCAACAGAAAAACATGAGGTATATTTTTCTGTGCTTGTACATTAGCTTTTCCCATTCCAATTTGAAAAAATCAGCAATATACATACAAGGTTCTCAAAAGAAGGTTTTGAAGGAAGCATTCTGGTTCACTATTTTTAATTAAGAAGGCTCTTGAATAAGGCATCAGTCTCATCCTGATTCTGTTATGGCACCAAAGGACAAGATTCAAACTATTGATTCCCATTTCATTTACAACAGAAGCAATTAACTGATTATAAAATAAACATTTACCTTTTCTGTTATTGGAAAGAGAAGTAGGACTGCACATACAGGTCTTGGAACCATGCTGAGCAGTTCTGGTTCCATACCATAAACATCTACAAATTGCCAGTCAGGATGTATACCCAACTGCTTGAGGAACTGAAAAAGAAAAGAATAGCATAATATTGAGTAAGTACATTCATAAATGTATCTGTTCAGAAGCATTGCAGAGTATTTACAATACAAAATGGATATAGGGTTACAATGTCACCTAGAAACTTTACAATCTAAGAAACTATGACTCCTAGTAAACTATAAGAGTGATGACAAAAAGCAATGGTTAGCACTACAGAGAAGTGCAACAGCATAGGCTTAGTCTGACAAGCAGTGATCTTAACACACAATCAGCCTAACACCTTTATTGTACAATCATAAAACAAAAATAAAATACTAAGGAAAGACCCAAAACAGGCAAAGATACCACTCTGTGTATCAAGAGGGTTTCACTGAGGCCTGGGAAAAAAAGATTGAAATATTCTTCTAAAAATTATTAAGCAGACGTTGAAAACTGTGCAGCATAAGCCCCTGTGTAAGAGACTGATAGCTGGGTAACAGACAAGCAACAGGTGTCAGGATGGGAAGATTTCTTAAAACATATGGAGCTAATTATTAATGTGGATAAATGCAAACAAAAAAGATGAAATTGAGTCAGTAACAGTCAGATACATAATCTTTCGCATCTTTCGCAACTGTGTTCTGACTGGGCAAAAAGAAGGCAAGCCTGTATTTAGCAAGGGCAGAGAGAAGAAATTTTGTAGGAACAAAACCAAGTTGTTAGGAACCAGGTAAAGTTCTTTAGGGGGAGAAAAATCCATATTAGATGTAACACAGGAGGATCAGAAAAAGAAATGTTGAAAGCAACAGCTTCAATTTTGGTAAGTTACATTAATAACTCAATTAAAACTTTTTTTCCCCCCTCTCTCAGTCCTTTTCCAGCTCTTTCCAAGGCCAGAAAAAGATTTTGGTACAAAAAGGAGTTAGTCAGGCACCAGGAAGTGACACACCCCCTTACCCACTGACAAAATCATTCCTGCTTTAGGACAGCAGGCAGCTCTTTATGCTTTTTAGACAGTGTGACTTACAGGGAGAGACCTCTGCTGCTTCGTGTTCCAATTATTCAGCAACTACCCAAACAATTTTATTCTACTGGAAGGAACAGTTACGGTATTTCGAGGGCTCACTTTCAGCTGCTTCACTTCTCTTAACTTACTGATATTAAGTACTCAAGATAGCCTAAAATAGCAGCTTTACGTTTCTCTAGATCTGCACAAGAGAGTATCAGATTCTCTTTTTCAGACACTGCTTATCACACTGCTGACTGTTCCTAATTTATATGTCTTTGAGTATTTACCTTAGAAAATTAAAAAAATACTTGGCTGTATTACAGAAGTCTTACAGGAGCTCAGGAAGAATAATACAACCCCCCACACATCTGTATCTAGTATTAACTGTTTCAGAACTTTATTTTCACTGATTGTTGTCATATTTTTGGTTGTCTCTTTTCCTGCTATTTTAAAATACCTTCCTGAAAAACAATTCCTGGTTTTTCACTGGTCCAGCTAACCATTATCAAAAAGCCACTTTTGAAATTACTTTACACACATCCCTTATCTGCACTGCCTATGAATTTCTCTTTTCCCACAGTATTCCAGAAGGCCCTTCTTCATCACCTGATTATTACTGTTTTTAAATAGCTAAGGGAGAGTGCAGAGATGATAGAAAAGGAATCATCTCAGCAGAGCATGTAAGACAATCAGAAACAGACAGGCTGAAACACAGGTAAATTTGAACTTGATAAGGAAGACATTCAAAGATAAATTTTAAAAATAACAAATAAGATAAAATACTAGCACAGACTGCCCGTGAAGCTGTGGAGTCTCTGTCTTTTGAGCAATTCAGAACTTGGCAGATTGCTGAGAATCCATTTGGAACAGAGCATGGTTGATCTGCAGAACTCAAAAGGTCCCTTCCAGCCTACCTATTTCTGTTATGAATGACAACAAAATGCAAATCTGTATGTCTAAACGTTGGTTAATAGTAAAAACATTAAAATAAGAATATTTAGGCACGTTACTTATGCAGCATGTGGTATAACCTATATTGTTTTCCTTTTTAGTACCACTATTTCAAGCTACTAAGTGTTAAGCATTCAAAGAAGCACAGAGCAGTTACTTTTAAAACACTCTTCAGTTTTGAGGTACACCAGACATCTTTGAGGTTAATGAAAATTATTCAATTTAAAAAATAGAAAAAGTGTTTGTGCTTATTCATTTATTTTTAAAGAACCTCAAACGTAGAATGGAAACCCAGTGGCCAAAGGCAACACAGGTGACTTGACTTCAGCAGTTAACAATACTACTGCCAACACAATTACAGAGACAGGTGGAAGGTTTGATCAGTGGGTTTGATGGAGATGTGGAAAGGGTAAGTGGGGTAAGACAACATAAGGATACAATTTATTTTAACAGAAAACTTCTGAAGCAGTAAATGCACAACTTTAGTACTGTCTAGAGTAGCAATGTGCTCCTCTACTTGGTCACATGCATGTAAAAACAAAGTGAAGACACAAACCAAAACGAAACAGAACTTGGAAATTTAAGTGCAATTAATTTTAGACACCATCTGCAAATATTTCAAGGAAGTCACATTCTAAATACTAAGGCATTATACTGAAGACTTTGAGTTTTCCACATTTTACTGAGGTGTTTGTATACAAGTTGGAACTGTGAAAACATAAAACTGGGCAAAATACACAAACATTTTCAGACATTCACATGCAAAAGTCAAAGAGCTTCTGTGGGAAGAACCAACCGTTGTAATTCTCTTCTAAGCACAAACGCAAACCAAGACACCAACAAAGTCTGTATTTTATTGTACTTCTGCTCAGTGGATTAAAGCATCACTGTATCACAACAAAACTACAATTAAGACTCTGTTATGCAAAACCAAAGTGTGCTAAGGCTTTAGGAAATTGGAAGGACTACATCTAAATAAACCAATTAGACATTATTTTCTAACTTTTTCATTAGTGTAAGAATTTTTGCCACTGTATTGAATTAAAACTAATCTTTTTCCCTAAAAAGTAGTAAGATACTGAGTAAAATATAACTGATATTCACGCCTTAAAGTATCCTATTCTTATTAAATAATCTATATTAAAAAATAAATGCACAATATTTTGCTTTCGATTCTTTATACACTACTCCCAGAGGCATATAACCAAACCAAGTCTGTTTCAGAAGTGAAATTGCTTTCTAAAAATAAAGAAATTACCCAAACAATATTTTACTGTTAGGGCATTATAAGGATGTATTTCTTCATTCTTTTGTCGTAACATTTATGGCATTAAAATGAAGGATTCATTTTTCAATAAATCTTACAGAATGCATCACATCAGTCATATGCAAGAGCTGTAGAAGCTTTAGTTCTGTACAGCAGGTCAAACAGCATACCAGGAGCAAACAGATGGCTGGAATTTACATGAAGTGCATTATTCTTCTTTACCACCTACTCCTCACTTAGGATGGCCACAATATGATCTTGCTCAGACAAGAGATGCTCCATTATAATAGCCTTTCTTGGGAAATTCAAGATTTATTACAAATTCTTTAATATCCTCCAGCTCTCTATTTTAGGACCTCATAACAAAGTTCAAAGAATACAGCCCATTAATCACCATCACAAATCTGTTTTTCAAAATTTGCAACAAAGGAGGGAGAAAGAACACTTCCAACAACAAAATCAACAAAACTGTGAGAAAATTCTGTACACCTACAGAATTCTTATCCTTTCAATTGTGTTTCTTTTGTTAGGGTGTCTAAATGGTCAGCAGAGCCTTATAGTTAGTGCCTGTTTTTCACAATGAGAGGTACATATTTTTCATATATCCATAGAGTAAAACTTAATACACAGTATGTCCAGGCACTGACATATGTATTGATCCAGAGCATCCCAGAGGCAAAGCATGCACAAAACTGGACTAACCAGCTGACTCAGGCTTCCTTCAAAACTATTCCAGTGAGAAAGAGCTTTAGAATGCTTCCCACAGAGTCCCCAGATGCAGCTACTGTGCCACTGTTTCAAAGCAGGATACCATGTTGTACTGTGAAAAATACTTAAAGAGACCTGTTTCCGTGACCTAAAAAGTTATTCGTAACAGGGATGAGCTGGATCAATCCACTCTTCTAAATAAGCTTTTATACATATTTCTTTTTTACAGCTTTACTATAACAACAATTGGAGTCTACTGATTCTGGTGGTCCTTTCAGAAACAAAATATGGAAGTGGGGAACAGCATTTTCAGTGCAACAGGATAATGTATGGCATAAACAACTGTCACATGTTTTCCACTCAGTAGCATCCCATTCTATCTTCAAGACAGTGTTTCCTACTTAAAAGAACTAAGGAACTGGGCAACAAAGAGCCTAAGAAAAGGCCAGAAGTGGCAAGTACAAATACAGACATTAAATATGTGGGGTTTTTTAGCTTTCAATTACTGAAGAACATACAAAGATAAATATGTCAATCTTCCAACTATTCACGTAATACTCTAAACCCCCAAACAAGTTACAATTTTCCCTTTGCAACATAACTATCTAGTTAAACTCAGCAAGAGGGCTACATAGCTAGAGGTATTTTAAACTAGAAGAAGCCATTTATGAAGTGGTCTCACAGTGGACATCTACAATCCCTTCATATTTGTCCTTGTGCTTAGTATTTGCTGTGCTGTCCCACAGCCCCACCAGTCCCCCTTTGCTGGTTCTGTGGAAGGCTTTCTGAGGTGTTGTCTTTACAGAAAGACACACATACAGTCCTAGTTTTCCACTTTCTGAGGCTACACCTATAACAACAGGCTGTTTTCCAAGCATGCACACTATCTCCACTGTTTTCATTCTGCTTACCACTGAACACTTAAACTCCACTCCCTCACCTGAAAAAAAGCAGTTTAACTAAGCATTTGCAGAAGGACATCTGTGTTTCTTCATATCTGACATCCTTTTACTCCAACACAGTAGTTCATCTACAAGTACTGTTTCCCAAAACACTTCAGGAACCGTGTCCACTGCATTTTCAATCACTTTGATCAGTGCAGCTTTCCTTTGGGAACGCTTGTGGGGCAGCGTTTCAGAGTTCAGAAATGGAAAGACCTTTTAGGAAGAGTAAAGGGTGTTTCCGAGACAATTAATCTCTGTATTTGCCTAACACCCTGAAGACACATGTTCCATAATGGGTGAAGAGGCTGCATCCAGTTTCTGCCATTTGTTCTATGTTTTGTGACCTTTATTGCCCTATAACTTCAAAATCACAGCTGTCAAGGGTGTTCATGGGCTAAAACAAATCTCTTTATGTGGGTGACTCTCAATACCTTAGTGGCTTAAAAAAAAAAGACAACTCCAAACGAATAATCCAAAAAAGTAGAATCAAAGGCCTGAAAACGATGTTGGAAGGTAACTAAGAACCAGGAAGTTCTTGCCCTGAGGAACAAGAGAAACCCAAGCCACAGCCAATTCTCAGTAGTTTATGTTTGAGCTACCTGAAGCCTCTGCCTTGGACACTTATCAGATGTAGTGAACTATTCTACCCTTATCTGGACATAATGAAGGCAGGAGCTGAAATGGTACCTTACCCAGGAAGTAAGGATATTTCTTAAAATGTGTGAGATGAAGAATAGAAGGAGCACGAAAAAAGGTGGGAGATCAAGTAAGATATCCACCAATACTACTTTTTTGTTTACCCACACTTGCTAGGCAATCAATTGTGGGTTGCAAGCCAGACTGAAGCAACATCATGATGAAGAACAATTAGCTTGTGTTCTCATCTTTTCACTCAAAAAATTTGCATGCAGTCTGTTTTGTGGTTTTTTGGGGTGGTGGAAGAAATAGAGAACAAGATACACAGACAAGCATAATGTGGTAAACAGCAGGCAGATAAACACAATTTTCTTGCCTTCTCTCTCCCATTAGCGGGGAAAGACTCCCACTTTGAAGAGATTCAGAAGGGCATCACTGGTCATGGCAGACCCCCCAGCTGAAGGTCAAAGAGAGGAAACCATTCCCTGTCATCACTGCACACAAAGTGAAGGTTTATAAATGCTGAATCATCAACTCGTTCTCTATCAGAGGTGGACAACAATTTATTCTGTCAGACTGTAGAATTGAAGGAGAAAAAAAAAGTACTGTGACAATTACATTAGCACTGTATGGTACATTTAACTACTGACTTGACTCATTACAATTGCTACTGTGTGGTACATTTAACTGTCGTACATTCTTTTTTAAAAAGGAACTAGAGATACATGGCTGTGGTATTCCAAGAGAGTCATTGCCACTGGAAATCTTTAAAACTTAAGAAAGAATATTCCTCTTTATCCTCACCAGCCACCTTGCATTATAATATGAACACCTTCAACACAGTAAAATTTTGATATCTTTTTGAAAGATTTCACATACCCTATAACTGAGAAATACCAGTTCTTTTCCATTATTGCCTGAATTTCTACCACAAAGACTGAAATCCTCAAATACAGAACTTACGTTTCCTAACTATAGAACACGTAGTATGGTAAGAACATACTAAAAGCAACTGAACCTGCATTTAGTACATTTCTTTTCTAGTTAGTATTAGAAAAGGAATAAAGTGATTGGTATAATAATCAAAACAGCCTAAGCATTTGTTAAATTGTAATTTGAGTTCTAACTACAATCTAATACTTCAGAAGCCATGCATTTTACAGGCCATTGGAATTCTGTTTTGTTTTAAGAATTGACTACCACACCTAGCATGTATGAAACTACTATCAGACACAAACATTAGTTTGTAGATGCACATGACTGCGTCTTTTTAATCCTGAAGAATTCTGGAATATTTCACAGAGCACAGCACAGAGTACTGCAAAAAAATGTCTGTCCTTGCAGACATCCCTTAACTCAACAGGATTTTCTAAAGACGGGTTTGCAACTTCATTTGAATCTCAAATTACTATTATTATTGGT
This sequence comes from Sakesphorus luctuosus, assembly GCA_013396695.1. NCBI lineage: Eukaryota > Metazoa > Chordata > Aves > Passeriformes > Thamnophilidae > Sakesphorus > Sakesphorus luctuosus. The sequence goes on from VWZD01000667.1 coordinate 335,692, forward strand.
CTAAACCTAAGCAGGATATGAGTAACTTGTGACTAACAGCTCTATTGCTACACAGTTCACTACTGTACTGATGAGATTAAAACAACAACTCCTAATAAGGCCAGGTGCATTCATATTCAATTCTCACCCATCTTTTTTCCTTTAAATGTACATCTGTCAGTCTAGACAGTAACAACATCTGCTCAGTTAAGACTGCTCAGAAAGTCTAACTGGTCGCAAGTGGCCTTTTCTACACAGAAATATTAACAAGAAATTACTTCTGGAGTACAAATTCCTATAATCCATAATCATCCACAACTGAGAGATATCCATCACCAATGCAAAGCCAATGGACAACGGAGTCAGATTTTGAACACAGGTAGAATTGTTCAGTTAATGTTCTTCTAGAATTTTCTCCATATAACATAAAAACAGTGATATATTTCAGATTAAACAAAAGTCATTAGTTTTTCCTCCTCAATTTCTACTTTACAGCTGACAACTGATTTGTACCATGATGAGCTCACCTCAGCATCTGGAAGGTCAAAAAAAGTTAGAGAATTTGAAATTCTACTAGTCATTTATTCACACTTATTTTCTTCCAAACAGGTATTCAGGCTTCAAATTTCAAAATTAAAAAAAAGAAAAAAGAAAAACAAGAAACATTAAGAAATCATAGAACATATTCAATAAGAACTCCTAGGAAAGGCTGTCGATTTTAACTCAGGAGACTGAATTACAAACTTTTCAAATTGCTCCACATCAGCAATACTGTAAGACTTGTAAAATTATTTGCTCTAGGAAACGACCCAGCATCAAATAACCCTTTCCCCTCCTGCTGATGCACTTTGTACATAACAGCAACTACAACAAAAAACCTAAACAAGACATTCTTCACACAGAAAAATTTCCAGTTTCCAAAATATTTAGCCAATATAGTTTTAACAATGTAATTTTACTGTTGCAAGCTTCTGAGCCTTTTGGCTTAAACATCATCTTTAACATTATCAACAGGCCTGATGAAATCAACATCTGATCTCTAGTCCTTGTTAAAGAGGCTCAAAATTATCACTGAGAACATGATGCAGGGTTGGAATATGTGTGATTTCCTTCCAGCCAGAGCTTATGTAGGGCGAGCACTGTTTTGTGGACTAGAAAAAGCCTCCTCTAATGCGAGTTCTACCACGCTAACAAAAACAGCAACAAATCAGGGAAATACAGTCATGCCCAAGTGGCAAAGTGCACGTATGGTAAAATGACATTATTTCCTACTGTCGGCCGAAGAAGAATGAGACTATGACAGAGTGACACAAGGAGGTCCATACACATGAACAAAACCATCAGGTACATGCCCACAACTAGCACACGTCATACGTATGTTTTAATCATTAATTAGTTAAGTAAAACCTACCTCAAAAGACATCAGCGACTTCATTACACTAATAGCTAGACCATAACTATTCTCTTTTCATCGGTGTTTTTTTGTTTTTTTTCCTTTCATATAGTATCTTTATGTGAGAGGTTCCAGCACTGTCTAACAGAAGACTGAGCGCAGACTCGCGTAAGGGAGGAAGGGGGCACTCTCCCTGGAGAAGCAGGAGCCTTTAATACATGAAAACGAGAGGAGACGACCCAAATCTGCAGAGACACTAAAGGTTACCTCAAATAAAAGGAGCTTACCTGATTCGTGACCTGCAAAGAAAGCAGAAAACAAACGCGAGTTAAGACTACAGTCGAATGTACGGGCTAAGACGTCCCCCGTTCCTTGACACCCTCGAGGCGGCGATGCCGAACCTGGCCCATCCCCGGGCCCTCTGCCCTCCTCCATCGTGCCGCCCACCCCCAGCAGGCTGCCTGTCGAGCGGGCAGCCCTCCCGCGCCCACGGCAGCTCTCCCACCGCCCAGGCCGGGCACTCACGTCGGGGTTGGCCTCCAGGGGCAGCCAGCGATGAGGCTCCATAGCAGCGGCGGCGGTCCCGGTGCGTGGCTGGACCGAACTCACAGCGCGCCTGGCAGCACCTTCCGCGCCGCGCCCCAGCCTGACCCGGGGCCGCGCAACAGCGCCGCGCCGGCAGGGGGTGGGCGGGCCGAGCAGCAAACAACTCTCGGGCACGCGCCCGACC
>VWZD01000668.1:0-10444 GCA_013396695.1 Sakesphorus luctuosus
ATGAAGGCATGCAAGCTTCTCCCACACCACAACGGGATGTCCCTGGAGAAGAATCATTGATTTAAACATTGCAAAATCTACTGTAGTGTATAGGGGGTCATATTTCTATGCTGACTACAGACCTTAGGCTTTTTCCACACTTGGTACTAGCTGACTTTGACCAGCACTATGGAGAAGTGAGCACGTTGTTCAAATCACCCTTTGGTACTGTGTTGTTATTTGTTTCCATAAAATCCACTCTTAAGTTGGTACAGTTGTTAGGATCAGACAAATCCATTAGGAACACTAGTTGTGGTTGCCCTTGGGCAGGGTTAGGGAAATAAAGGTCAGGTTGTAGTGGTGGGCAGGGAGAACATCATCACAGATGGTCAAACAGAATAGGCTTGAGGATGATTTCATGTTTGGGTTAATTATTGTTGTGCACAAAGCATAAGCAGCAGTTTGGAGCACATCAAAGGTGACAGTTTAATAGGATTTCTTTGGCCACAAATTGAAGTTTGAATATTTGTTATAGGTTTTGTATTTTTACCTCAATTTCATAGACATGTAAAAGACTGCAGCTGTTATGAGCACCTTTGCAGAAGAAGGTTGTCCCAGAGCCATAGGAAGTAGTTAGCATTTTAATTTTCTTTTTGTGTTGACTATAGGCTGAATTTACCTATGCCAATACTAAGCTGAACTTGTCTTTTATATTACCAGGACAATCAGAATCACTGCGGTTTCCCTGGTCTGACACTCAAATAAAGGTGTGCCATACCCGAGAGGCATCCTTAAACTTGGGAAACGACAATAACTGCTGGATCTCATCTTACAGACATATGCACAACCCACACCAACTGTGACCTATAGAAATGGCCTTGAGCCTGAATGGTACTCACTGAAGATGTGACTGTTGTCTCTTCTGTGTGAGTGTATGAAGACAGCAAAAGTCCCCTTCGTTTCTAATGGCTCTTGGCTCCTGGGTGTTTATTCTCAAGACAGCATAAGCAGATAGCATTTATTTATTTGTATTTCTATGCCTTGAGGACTTGTCAGCTCCTTTAGGGCTAATAGGAAGCAGTCACAGTAGTGTTCCCAGAAGAACAAACCTACAATATATGTAGACTAGGATCCTGCTGCATTTAACCCACGATGCAGTGCTATGGCAGGTATGTGAGGGTGGTGAGGCCCTGACAGAGGTTGCTGAGAGAAGCTGTGGCTGCCCCATCCCTGAAAGTGTCCAAGGCCAGGCTGGATGGGGCTTGGAGCAACCTGGGCTAGTGGAAGGTGTCCCTGCCCATGGCAGGGGGCTGGAAATGGACATTCTTTAAGGTCCTTCCAACAAAAACAATTCTAGGATTCTTTGATTCCCTGTTTGAGCCCCTCAGCATGACTGAATATATGGGGCTGCAGCATCGTCTTAAACAGCAAAGCCATCAAGAGGGAATTAATACTACATTTAATTTATCATATCAAGGTGAAATATGACTTTATTTTAAGACAAGATTTTCCAGGGCTTTATCTGAAACCACAAAAGAAAACACTAGCATTGGGCTAAGGATTAGAATCGTATGATTGCTAATGAAAAATACATACTGAGCTAATAAGCTTGTGAAAATTAAGTTGTGTTGTGGGTTTTTTTTTTCCCTCCTTCTTAACATGGGCTATAATATTCTATTTCATGAAGTGATTCTATCAGAATATTAATTTTTTCCATTAGCGGGATTAGATTAGGTCTTAATATTAAACCGTGTACATCAGTCCAATTAAACAAGATATGTTCCCTAGCCCTGCTACCATCCTGGTATTAGTCCAGCTGAATATCTTTTTCTTACATTTAGCAGGGATTTGAGGAGGACACAGCTCTGAATATTAGGAGCTGCCCTGGGTAAATGTTCGTAATGAAGAGCAACAACTTGCAAGCAAATCCCTGCAGTCAAATAGGCTTAAACAAAAATAACATTTTTATTTTTATAGAGCAAATTACATCAAATGCCAAGCATATGGATTTATTGAATATGACTTTATAAAACCATAAACAAGATTGGGTTTATATATTTTTCTTTTTCCCTTTTTTTTTTTAACAGCACAGTGGAAACAGGTTAAATTTGCTCTGAGATGCACTGCTCATAACTATCATCTGTGTTGTAAACATCTTATCTGTAATCAGAAATTCAATATTGCAGACCACAAAGCCCACTGAGGTGTTAAGCTGAAAGGTAGGAGGAAAAGAGACTGAGCTTTTTCTTTGGAAAACATATGGCGTTTTTATTCCCAATTGAAAAGCCTTAAATGAGATTCAGTTAGTGACTGACTGGAAAATGACACTTAATATTCAATTAGAAAATTGTCTTATCAGAGTCATGATAACTCTGCAGCCCAAGGGTGGATACTCTAATTTGCATTTTAGCTCAGGCACTAGATTTTTATTCTTTATATTACTTTATATTATTTAAGCAGACAATATCATGAATGGCCAAGTAAGAATCCTGTCCTTACACAGATCTCAGTAAAATGCCTATTAATGTATTAAAAACATGTTGAGACAATGAACTGAAACTTTTAGAATGAGCTGAACCAAACCAGTTACAAAGCATGTCAATGCTAGCAGCTGCTGACCTAGCAAAACTGGTGCAGGTTCCTATATGTCTATTGTTCAGGTACATGGATAAAAGTACAGGAATGGCATAATCAGAGCAAAACCAAATTGGCTGATGTTGTAGCCATGAGCTTTCTCTTTCCAAGATGTTTCCTGGTACTTACATGTAACAGGTATGCTTTGATCTAAGTCAAATTTCATGCAGTGCTGCTCTGTAATTTTCATTTCTGAGGGAGTTCAGGCCATGAAAGATGGAAGACAACTGGGTTGTGGTACAGGGCTGTGAACAGGTCAGGAGTTAATTTAATAGAGACTAAAGCACGAAATATGAATGAAAAAATACAGTCAGGTGTCTTAATGCCCAACATTAGAACCCCAAAACACATTATAGTGCTTATCATCCATAGAGTATCTACAGATCCCTTTGTTGTTTTTATATCTCACTGCCATATCTGTTACATGTAAGTGAGGTGCCTTGGAAGCAGAAAGCTCGTGGCTACAGCGTCAACCAGTGTGGAAAGGAGCAATGAAATACTTGTTTTCCACAGGCACATAGTCAACATGTAATTCCATATTCCTACACACAAAAATCCTTATGTAACAATAAAACCAGGAAAAGATATTTTGTTTGTGAAGGTATCGGTGAACATAACAGACTTTGTGGTATGGCACAAAGGTACTGCAAATTGTCATTCTGCTTTTGATAAAACCTAGTGGTCTTTGTGAGTGAAATAAATATTTTGAAGCAGCAAGAGGATGCACTTTGCCTCCCTTCTGCCTCTTCACAATAACTAGATATTGTCTTATAAGTGGGGGGGGGTCAAGGGACAGTATTGGTGCTGTCACACACAGCAGTTGTGTCTCTGTCTTAGAGGATTCAAGGAGTATACTGATTTAGAGNAGAGGATGCAAGGAGTATACTGATTTAGAGCAACCTGACAAGAACCATGAGTCTGTTCTGTTTGGCACTGGTAAAATACTAAGTCATGTTGTTAGAATTACTGGCGGTTTAAAGGAGTATGGGGTAATGAAAGCAGGCCCAATCTCTTTGAAAATTCCCTCTGCCTAAAGCAGTTTTAAATCAAACTCTAGGCTGAAATGTGTTTCCAGAGAGATGTTAATTTACAGGCAGCAGAGGTCCCACATGTTACAATTTTATTATGAATTTTACTATATTGAAATCCAGTCCTCTTGAAATCGGCAGTACATTTTCTGTTTACTTCAGTGAAGTCAGTATTTCACTCCTGGCACAATTTTAAAAGTCTGATCTTGTGAGCACTTGAGGAATTCTGAGCTTTTAAATAATCATAATATTCTGATTGCAGTAAGAATTTTGTATATCTTTGTAGCTAAAATATGAAAAAAATCTTGTACATATTTTTTAATCTCATAATTTAAAAACTTTATAGCAAAGCTTATAGTCTTTCAATGTTTTGACTGCTTATATTAAACAATGTAACTGCAGAGTACTGGAATAGATCAGCTCCCTAAAACCTATTAATGTAATAAGCAATCAGCTCAAAATTGTTTGAAATAAACATGTCTACTTACTTAAATAAAGTCAGTTAATTTTCCCCATTTTTGGTATGACTTACACCCTTTCCCAAGCACTTTCATCTTTTAGTATAATTAAAACCCAATAACACTACTTCAGTTCATCATCCCAAACATTACTAATGGATCCTTCCTGTGCTTAGTGATCTGATGATTAAGGATAATATTTCTCTGCAGAAAAGTCATTCGTATCAGAAGCACATCCCAGAGTAAATTTAATTTGTAACTTATGTGCTGTAAATATAAACTCTGCATTGAAAAGGATTGTGTTGTTTATGCTTTTATGTAGACATATTCATTAAACCTGTATTTTCTACAGTTTATGGCATATATTTAAAATTGAAATGTCACACAATCAGTTTGGTCTATATGACTATAGAGACTTACTTGCTGATTTTCCTTTTCATTATCACCCATTACCCTGATGTCTCTACTCCATCATGCTTGCAAAAAGTATATCACACTTACTAGTTACAATTTCTTACATCCCATGCCTTTAATGGAGAGGAATATCTTGCTTCTACAGGGAAGACTTTTTATGTTGCTTCTGGGAGGCAGGCAGGAAGAACTGGGATGCATGATCTATGTTATCAAATAATGCAGCTTCTTTCTTTTGTTGTTCAGCTGTTGTTGAATGTGTGTTTGAGGAGCAAGAGACATTTCTCTTTGTGTACAGCAAGACGTACAGATGCATATTGGAGAGTGGTTCTGTGCAACCTTGAGGCTGAACTTTGTCTTTGAACTATAACCCAACAGTGGCATGTGATGATGGACAGTTCCCTGCCTGGAGAGAGTAAGGTAATTCCTAAAAGACCAAGGAGCTTGCAGAGCCAAGTCCTTTGTAATGCCTTCCATGCCAGGGACAACTCTGTGCAGTTCAGCGGCCTCTGTTATTTTAGAAGTGAGCTGAGATGTTCACATCAGTCCCTGTAGGAAGTCTCAAATTAGTTAGAAAGCTTTTACTGAGCTTTGTTTTCACTCTATTGTTTCAAGAAAGAATCCACATTTTACAGTACTGGCAGTGTACCTTCTGCTGACAACACTACACTGACCATGTTTTGTTTTTACCCAGATACGGTGATTTCTGGGATAGTCAGAACCTACTCATGGGTGAAAATCTATGATATGATGCCTTGAGGAAAAATCTAGACTGGGAAAATCAAGAAAGAGCAAATGAGGAAGAATGAATTCCAGTAAATAGATGCTGCCCTGAGATGTGGGGATCCAAAATTCAGTGCAGACATGAACTGATAAAAACAGAGCCTGGGAAAGCAGAGATGGGAGTCTTGTCCAAACAACACTGAATAGCCAGAGAAAAACAGCTTTCTTCTTTCTCTTCCAATTATCACTACTAGCACTTCTACTAATTTTATGGTTACTGTTATTATTATATTATTATTAACTATTGGTAGTTTATTCTTGGAAATTCAACACACAATAGTGTTGAATGAGAGCATTTACTCCTTCTGATGAACTGGTAACATCAGTGGGCATGAGAACAGGAATAGTTGGTTTTGTTTCTTCTACTAAAACTTCAGCTTTTTGTTTCTGTCAACTCACTGTTCTAGCAATGTCATTTCACTTTTTTGTGAATTTGCAAATTTTTCAGGTCTCTTTAAAGTTTTCTATCTGATTTTCATTTACAGATGTTTAAGCTAATGCCTTTGCTCTCAGAATTTTTAGTAGTTCTCAGTAATTAGGAAGAGAAATAAAATAAATACATCAGAACAAGATACAAGCAGCGTTAATCACATAAATCCTGATTCCTTTCTGCAAGAGAAGTGTTAAGGCTGATGTTGAAAGGCACGTGAAAGATAAGGGTGGGGTGGGATGGCTGAATTCAGGGTATGACCCACAGCATCTCCTACAGAAATAAAGAAGCTCCTAAAGTAACTCATAGCTGTTTAAGTTACCCTGGGATGTGTTTCTCATACAATGTCTAGGAAGTAATCCAGGCATCAAATTTTGTAAAAGATTTGCCTAGCTTTTAATTCAAATTCCACATTCATTATTTATCATTTGGTGCTTGGATTCATATTCAGGTAGAGGCACTGTTTGCTTCTGTTGAAGTTCATGGAAAATCTCCCAAAGATGTTGACAGGAAGCAAGGTTTCACCTCTCATATGAAAGGGAGATTTAAAAAGTAATTGCTTCCCAGTGTTTTATAACAATAAGTAATCATAAAACCTATGCGTAGGGTTTTCTAATACCTCCAGAGATATCTTCGTGGGCTTTTGCCATTAAAGTTGATATGCTGTGGTTTTGCTACAGATTTAATTGTGTTAAATTAAATTCCTGTGTTATATGAAACTTGTTGTGTTTAATCGGAGAACAACTGCTATAGCAAAATTAAATGAATTTCAGGTTAGAAATATTTTCATTCAATTTATATTGCTTGAAGTCCAAAAAGCCCTGAGTTCTAGAAAGGTTACTAAAACTAGTTTAACTTAACTTGCAAAGAGATACAGATATTTCCCTTTCTTAATGCATGATGATCCAGTTTTGAACACTTCAATACAAGAAATATATCGATAAATCACAGGAAGTCTGGCAAAGCCAACACAATATTTGGGTTTAGAATTTGAGGAAACTGAACTTTTCCAAAAGGAGCAAAGACTGCTTAGAAGAGACCTGACACCATCCTTCCCATACCTGCAAGGAACTTCTGAGCAGATGGAGTGTGTTTAATTAAGCTGGTGGCAGGAGGAAAAAAGGAAACAGCCATTAGTTGGAATGAGAGTGGTTACAATTTGACATAAAGGAATATTTCTCACCACAAGGGTGGTCAGGCATTAGAACAGCCTTGCCCAAGCAGGCTGTGAAATCTTTCCCCCAGGAAGACACTGAACAAGTGAAAGTCAACAGGAACCTCATCTGAATTTAGGGCCATTCTGCCTTGAGCAGAAAAATGAATAGAAACCTCCTACCAGCCCTTGAAACATTGATTTTCTATGATATTAGCCTGAAAAATTAACTGACTACTAGAAGTGACAAGAACTATTCTACTTCTGTTTATGATTGTTTCTCAAAATTTTCAGCTATATTTAATTTCTGAAATTTCTGACTGATGAAGAAAGGTGACAAAAATGATGATTTAAACTTATTCTAGGTTGGATTCATTGTTGATGGTGACTTGGTGTGATGGAACCTTGGAGAGCTGTCATACTAAAGGACCTGACTGTATCAAGATTCTAACATTCTACCAGCAGATCTGAATGAAGATAACAAGTTTCCTGGATTCTTGATCATGAAACATATTTGCTGGGACATCTGCAGCACCAAATAGCCTATTATAATCTTCTGACTTAAATATATTGTTTTTAAGTTTAAGAGATATGATGTAGAATTTGTTAGGGAATTGTTATATTCTGCATTTCTCTGCTTGCAATTATTTTACACAGCAAATATTCTTTTTCTTTTCTGAAATGCAGAGGTATTGAGATGTTATGGCTATTGAACAGCAAGTTCACCACTTACAAAAATGCAATATAAATCAACTAATTTGTGGTTTCATAACAATCTCCTTTTGCCAAGTCCACAATCAGTAAATTGAGAGAATTGGTTCGTTCACCTTGGAGAAGAGAAGGTTTCAAGGAGAGTTTAAACTACCTTCCAGTGCCTAAAGCAGCTCCAAGAGAGCTGGAGAGGGACTTTGGACAAGGGCCTGGAGGGACAGGACAAGGGGGAATGGCTTCACATTGATGGAAGGCAGAGTTAGTGGTTTATTGGGAAGGAGTTATTGTCCATGAGGGTGCCTTGAGAAGTTGTGGCTGCCCCATACCTGGAAATGTCTGAGGTCAGGTTGAGTAGGGCTTAGAACTACCTGGTCTGGTGGAAAGTGTCCCTTCCCATGGCAGAGGGTTGGAATAAGATGATTTCTAACAACCCTTTTCTCATTCAAAGATTCTTTGATTCCCGACTTTTTCACAAGCTCTGGAAGAAATATTCTGACTTTAATACTAAGAGTTGATTAATTTGGGTATTCTCATTAAGTTAATAAAGTCAGAACTTTGCTGTTTTACCAAGAACAGCTGTTACTATGCATAAGTCTGAATATTCTTTCTTATCCATTCTCTCATACTTTTCAGCAGGTAATAAAAAATGGAAAGAAAAAAGTTAATTAAATTCAGATGGAGTGTGTCAAGAATTGTCAAGATTTCAATGGCTACTTTAAAAGTAAAACCCATGTTGGTTAGGTTGGATAGTAATTAAAAGCCTTTCAAAAAAAAAAAAAAGAGGTTTTGATAAGGAAAACTGTACTGCATTTACTAAATCTTCATCAATTTGTCAAGTAAAAAATGTCACAGCTGATGAATATACCTAATTGACATTAGCACTAACTTAAAGTAGAACATCAGAGAAAATAAGTGGAAATTTCACTACCATTTTCTCTTTTTTCTTTGATGCTTTGACAGATGGATAAAGCAGTTTTAGGTAAGGACACTTAAAATGTCTCCTATCAGGGAATTTTGAATTTCACTGTATGAATAACAGTCATTAAGGCATAAGATTCTTACCCATTTATTTTTCTAGGCCACTAATCACTCCTCTCTAGAACTTTGCAACACATCTTGATTTATTATATATTTATATTATTGTCACTTAGTTAACAGGTAAGAGAACAGAGGTAGATCAGGGTTATATGATTTGTCCAAGGTCTCACATGTCTTTGGCCAAACAATGTAAAGACTTTGGAACTGCTAAGTCACAGCTCTGTGCTCTGGTCTCTTTATATGCTGCTGTGAATGTTGTTTAATATTATCTAGCCCAATGCTGATATAATATTATTTCACCAGTAAAACATTTGGATCCAAAAGTGTCCCTTATAAAGCAGATGTATCACCTTGGGAGACAGAAAAGTAGCAGTAAAGTGAATTAGTTTAAAAAAGTAATTCTAATCTTCAGTGAAGTTTGTTATTGGTGTGTTATGAAAAAAAAAATTACTTTGAAACAGCATGCCATTCCATAAAGAACATCATTAGGATTTTGCTTTTTAGAGGGAAGTATAGGGTAACTAAATGTGGATATTCTTAAAACAGTGAATTTTAGACATAAAGCTCTAGATGAAAACAATGTAAACAACAGAAGAAAGTTAATAACCAAGAACTTATTTGTATGAATTCCTTGAGCTTTTCAGTCCTATTTTTTATTGCTGATGTGCCACCAGCGTCTTGAGCTGTCTTGACTTCTGTAAAGACTAGGTCATTTAGTTTGTAATCCTAGGCATACAAAATAGACTAATCACACTGGAATTGGAGGCTAGTTTTGTTACTGTAAGATAAAGAAAGAATCTATCTCCATTAAGCAATAATACTGATTTACAAAAGTGTAGTTAATTATAGAAAGATAAAACAGTGAGATGCAGCATAGAAATTAAGAGCAGTGACTCTGAGTATATATTAGTCACTGAGCTAATGATTGAAGAGTGTGGAGTCACTTAGCTAACTTACACCATCACCTTGGTGTTCCAAAGAGCTCCAGAGACACATTTAGCAGCTTCTTTCTTTCCCCTCCTCCTTGCCTCTTGAAATGACTTCCACTGTTCCCAGTGATTGGACAATGGAGCAAAAGATCGTGCACCATATGAGAGTGGCAGTTCCTTGCATTCACCTGCAAAATGTTTGTTGAGTCACATGATCAATATCTGCCTGCTTTTCATACTTCCTGCATCTTCATCACCTCATCTTATGTGATTGCTTAAAAGCTATGTAATTTTAAACATAATTGTGTACAAGTGTTTTAATACAACTGTAACAGTCAGTATTCTGAGAGGTCCACACAGGGTTTGTTTGTATATGTCTAGGGTGCAGCACAAGGAAGGAAGGACTGAAGCAATTTAGTGAGAGTCTCTTTTCTAAAGACTAGATGACAAACATACTGGTTCTTGCACTTGGATCACATGATCATAGAATCATTCAAGTTGAGAAAGCCCTCTTAATATCATGAAGTCCAACCATTCCCCAACACTGCCAAGCCTACCACTAACCCATGTCTCCATGTGCCACATCTCATTTCCTGCCAGGCTTTGTTTGCTGCTCCTTCAACTGTCATCAGGTGACTCAGAGGTGAGTCGGAGGTGTGACTTGCTCATTAACAGAGGACTGAGAAGGCTTTAAAAACATCTCTAGGGATTGTGAGCGACCTGGAGCACGGCGAACAGGAGTGGGCAAACAGGGGCGTGGCACGTCAGTGAGGGCGTGGCATGGCAGTTTGCACGGCAGTTGGCACAGGCAGGGCGAACAGGCAGGGCATAAGCATTGGTATTTTTGCGGGCTTCTTTTTTTTTTTTATCTTTCCCCACAACTCAAGGCA
>VWZD01000671.1:0-129823 GCA_013396695.1 Sakesphorus luctuosus
CATCCAAGTTGTCTTCAGGCTGTAGTTCTGCTGAAAGATAGTGTTAGTAATGGTGAGTTGCTGCTCTGCACCAAACTGTAGCAGGAGGCATCTGTTGTCATTGCAGTTTCCAACACCACGCTTGCCCAGTACTCCTTTCCAGGCTTCAGAGTTCTTACCTATTCTGGCGTTGAAGTCACCAAGAATTATGATGTTATCACCTGCAAGAACCTTTTGGGTGAGGCAGTGCAGGTCAGTGTAGAATTTGTCTTTTTCTGCTGGATCTCCTTGGAGAGTTGGGGCATATGCTAAAAAGAACAACATGTTGCTTTTGTAGTGGGAGGCGTAAGGAGATAATGCAATCGTAATGACCTGTCAGCAAATTTTCAAGTTTGGAGGTGATGGAGTTTTTAATTGTGATGACAACTCCTGAAAGGTGACTTTCAGTTTTGGGTTTGCCTGACCAGTAGAGTGTGCAGCCAGCACCATATTCTTTAAGGCTGCCTTCCTCATGAAGATGAACTTCACTGAGAGCAGGAATGTCAGTGTTGGTTCACTGACATGTTCATGGGCTATTAAAGAAGAACAACGCTCGGGATATCCACTGTCTGCAGTATGAAGCATGGTTCTGATGTTCCAACATGCAAGTGTCAATTTGAACACGCCTTTGGAGGCAGGTGTATGCCTTTGTCTCTTTGTTTTCATTTGACCACATCAGAAGATGCCCACTGGCAGTGGTTATCCTACCGGGTGAGGGGTGGAGATGAGCTTTGGTTAGGCCACCTTTTCTAGGTCCATTTCTGTGCAGAGCAAGCAGTGCTGTCCTTAGAAAAATGCTACTTGGTCATTCAGGATGCTGCCGAACCAGACTGTCATCTCTGTGGTCAAGTCTTGAGCGACCAATATCCTGAACCGCCTGCATGCAGGGTTGGGGCTGCGGCTTCCAGCCCTTCCTATCACCTGCTGTTTTGACCCTTGCCTGTCACTACAGTGCTTTGCAACATAGGTGAACCTTTCAAGACTGCACAATGGATTTTTAGGTGAGGCACACAGCTTGTGCAGAACTGGTCCTACCCTTTACTCCTGAGGTTCATCTGCCATGGCCTAGCGAACTTGGATGGTGACAGCGAATACCTCAGGATGTAGGTTTGGTTAGAGTATCGTTCTCTTAGATGGATATCCTTACAGGGCTAAGGAAGCTCCATCTGCCTGGGATTTTGAATTAGAGTTGTCCTTCTCCTAGGATGGTTGCCAGAGGGCTATCGAGCCCATCCTGCCCATGGACACACTTTATCTGACCCTTCAGTTGAGACCTGTCTGGCATGGGAGACCCTACCGGAGATAGATACCACCTCCAGCATAGCACACTGCCTCATGAGTGCACACAAGCTTCTCCCTCGTGTCAAGGGCGTGTCTTCGGATAAGACTTGTCTCTTTATGCTTATGCTTTCAATTGTATTCAGCAGATCAATACAGGAGTAGTTTTCTTCTTCCATTTTATTTCTTAACATTCTTTGCTCCGGTTTGAAGTAGCATGGAGGAGAGAGAAAGAGGCAGTTAGCAGTTGAGTTTTGGAACCAGCTCTTGTAAATCTCAGCAGCTAGTCGGCAGCTGACATCGTCTAATGAGAATGATCCTTTTCTGCAAACAGCCAAGTTCCTTCTTCTGGGTTCTGGTCTTGCCAGCTTACTGCTATACAAAGACTCTCAGGGACAGAAATATGTTTGAAAATAGTAGCAGGAAGGGAAATAGTATTGACTACAAACTTGTCAACCTAAATCAGATGTTAGATTCCCTTCTTGCTTCCAATTGAGTAGAAGTACGCTATGGATTTGAAAGTGTGACTTTTCACCAAATATGACCCTATTTTTAACTCCCTATGTTAAAATGTGCCATTACATTAGTGCTGTCTTGCTTTTAAGATTCTAAAGTGAAATTTGGAAACATAACAGCATCAGTCATTTGCACCTGAAACTTCCTTTCCTCTCACTTCCTTCACCAGACCCCACTCAAATCCACAATGACCTTTTTAAGCACATGAGAGCTTTTGTGTGGCCAAATTGGTTTTTCCATGGCACTAATAATTCTGCTAAGCTGTCAACATACAAAAGCAGGATATTGTCTTTATATGCCTGATACTTCAGTTATTCATTCACTCATTCTCTCATTCCTTCAGTCATTTATTTATTTTTTTGAAAGCTCCACAGGGGGCAAGGAGATAAGTTACCTGTATAGATATATGCCTCTTGCTTCTTCCATGAAATCCTCTATATTGGCCACCCTTTGGCACTGCAGATCTGGAAGCACACAGAAGGACTTCCCAGACTTTTCGTGATGTTAGGCTCCAGCTGTGGGAAACAGGCAACTTGAGTGGGAAGTTCAGATCTCTTTCCTTTTTTCTCAAAACAAGTTACAAGCATTTCAGGTCTCAGAGAACAGCCTATGACATGAGTATACATCTCTTGTCTGGAGACAGAAGGCTGATAAAAATATAATTTAGAAACCCTTATGATCTTTAGCCTAGTATCCTGGTTGTCTTTATGGATGTGGGAGAGCCAAAAGGATCCACAAATTATTTTTGAGTGCTTGGGTTTGGCAGTTCTGAGCAGACAGGTAGGCAGACATCTGATGTTTAAAAGACATGATACATAAGAGACAGTCTCAACTCTGAACACACAGCATAGAGAGGGAAGCTGGCTGGAGGCCCTGTGTTCTCTCTATAAATTGTTAAAGGGAATGAAATTCAGAGTAAATGCTCAGACTTTTGATTAAATCAATCCATTGCCACTACCCAATGCATCTTGTGTTCTCTTTTATTGCAGCACATTACCTAGTAATTGTTGATATCATAAATGATCTCTATAACCTTGTGGGTGAAATAAGAATAGACTGGCCTCGTTATCTTCAAATTTTCCTACTTTTTTTAAACTTCAATGAGGTCTTTAACATAGTCTTAATTTTTTTTATATATTTATTGTATGAGAAGATAAAGGAATTCATGCTGGAGATGCTTAAATAGTTGTGAATTATTAAGGTGAAGAGTCCAGTTGAAGTGGATGCCTTCTTAAAATGAAATTGCTGTACAGGGGACTCACCTGTGAAGCAAGAAATAGCAAAGGATAGAGAGCAAAATTCCTATGCAATTTTACTCTTCTGTGACCTTTTCTTTATTCACCGATTTGCCTGTTTGGGAATAGGCCATTGTTTAATTTAGTGATTCAGTCTACTAGCTCTGTTGTCAGGACCTGTGGACAACATCATAAATTAAAATCTACGTTTGGGGAAATGGTGCAATAGGCCACAGGGTTGCTTCAGGTTCTTCAGGCACAGAAGGAAAACTGAGAAACTAAGTCATACTCAATCTTTTCCCCTATCAAAGGAACATATAAATGGTCTTAAAATTGTCCTTGTGAGTCTGTCACTTTGCTTTAATGCAGTAAAAAAAGCAGTTATCAATCCTATATATATATGGCACACAAGATAGCATATGCAGGCACTCAGAGCTGCCCAAGCCCTCACTTTTTTGGAGGTCTCTGGAGTTGCACAGGCAGCCTGTCCACTTCCCTCATCCCCAAAGCATCACTGAAAAATGTTTCATAGTTATAAGCTCATTTGGAGGCAGACAGTTATCCTGGCTTAGTGCCCATCACAAAAGTAAATGAGAGACACTGCAGAAAATTTCTGACCATAAAATATACACAGACACGCATGCACTCTCAGAAGAGTCAGCTAGGCCTTTCAGCCTGTCTTTATCAGTTCAGTAGTTCTAAAGCAAACCAGGCAAGACTCTTAGCATCAATAGCTAAACACCAGACTCTGAGAGTTTCTGTAGCAATTCCTCTGTGTATTTTCTGTGCATGGATATGCTGGGAAAACAAAACAAAGACAGAACTGCAATGGGCATATATGAATGCATCTGTGTGTATCTGTAAGACTTCTATTTCCCTGCTGTCCTCCCATTACTTAAATAGTCATGTGCCTGATAACTGCAGTACAGGCAATAACTGAAACTACTCCCAGAGCCAGGACACTCATAGCATCATCCTCCCACTAGTGTATCCCAATATCTGCACATGGATCAGATACCACAGCCTGGCTTTTCTTGGAGGAACTTCTTGAATGTCCAACCAGTCACAGTGCTGGACAAATTTCACTCCTAAACAGTTAAGATTTTTCATCAAACCAACCATGAATTATTGCCCTTCCTATTAAGGTGTTTTGCCAAAGGGAGCACTGTGTCATGCTGCCCAGTTGGGGCACAGAATTGAGCACACTTGGATGTGGCTGTGAGCACAGATCCCTCTTGCGGAAAAGTTCAGGGCACGGTCCTTCTACTAACTTCCAGGAGACAACTGGAGCATTGGGAAGAGTGTCACTCTTGGAGAAATGGAGACATACCAGGCTATAGAGTTGATAGCTACTATAATTCCTAAATGTGACATGGTGCCTGCCAAAGGTTTTCTGTAGCAGTTCTGTGACTGGAGTTTTTCACGAGGAAGCTGCATGTAGAAGGCCAGGTTTCAATCTCCCAAGACTCCTACTCACTTTATTGTGCTGTGGGCTATATTTTAATATTTTTGACTAGTGGAAGTCAGGACCATTTGCAACTCTATATTGCAATAAAACAAGGGGGGAAAACAGCAGGCCTGTGTGGGATGACAGTAAAGCAGAGTCAAGTAAAAGAGAAAAACTGTTAAGGCCTCTTTCTAAGGAATGATAGTTTGGCTTTGATTTTGCAAAGATTCATGCACATGTGAATCCCTCTTTTGAGAAGTAGATTACATTACTGGAAGATCAAACTATTTCCAGGTTTGCAGAAGGAGAATCCTGAGGGGCACCAAGCTGAACATGAACCAATGATGTGTGCCTGGAGCAAAGAAGTCTAATGGTATCCTGGGCTACATTAGGCAAAATTTTGGTTATGTCCATCCTTGTGAGGCCACTTCTGTGTCTCGTTCTCAGCTCCCAGTGTAAGAGAGACATGGACGTATTGCAGACAGTCCAGCTGAGCTCTGGAGGTTCCTTCCAACTTCAACTATTATGTGGTTCAGTGATTCTGTGAAAAGCTTTGCTTAGGCTACAGTTTGCTTTTTCCTCCAGCCATATAACTCTCAGGCCCATTCAGAATAAAAGTGAGGAAAGCAAGCTTAATCATGAAGGAAGATGTAAAAGGGATTTTCCCATCTGAAACTATTAATTCCCTCCCCCTGTTGTCTCCTTTTCTCACAAAGGTTCTGATCAAGAAAAAGATGCTGAACATAACCCACTAATCCACTGATGCTCA
This sequence comes from Sakesphorus luctuosus, assembly GCA_013396695.1. Classification (NCBI taxonomy): domain Eukaryota; kingdom Metazoa; phylum Chordata; class Aves; order Passeriformes; family Thamnophilidae; genus Sakesphorus; species Sakesphorus luctuosus. The sequence continues at coordinate 5,264 of VWZD01000671.1, forward strand.
GCACCTTTCACTCAACTCCAGCACTCACGGCCAAATAACACAATTGTTCCCTCTGTCCTATGCAAGCACCACACACATACACATACACACACACACACACACACACACACACACACAGATAGTCTTCCTGCAGAGTCCAGGCATGCCTTCCAGAGAAACAACATCGATGTGCAGTGCACATCCACTCTAATTTTGACTCAAATAGAAAAAGAAATAAATTACTTTCTCATTCATCTCTCTCCCCTGCCCTTTCCCTGATTGTCACTGGAAGGCACTGAGAAGTACATGTGCATGAAAGCAGCTCAACTGGCTGCTAGTTTCCAGGCCTGGATGATGAAAAACCTTGACCAAATTTGAACATTTTATAAATAGCCTACAACCAGAACAATCACTGAGTCAGTATTTGTCTAACCCCTGCCTTTCTCTTCCACATAGCTAGATACTGCTGCTATTAACACCCTGACTAGCAGTAGCCTCTTGTGCCTGTATTGAGCTTTAAATATGGTTTTACATGCTCAGAGTAAAAACAAACAAACAAACAAACAAGTGCTCTTTAGATCATGGGAGTTTCTAGGTCTTCTTTACATAGCAATGGTTTGCTTTTTCTCCTTGTGTAGGGCAAGAAAAGCACTCTGCTACCACTGCTTTGCAGATGGCAATCAGGAAATGTTTCTTTTAGCTTTTGCTTGGTTTCCTGTGCTGGGGATAATCCTTAGTTTGTATCAAGCTACCTGATCTGTTCTCCCTTATAAAGTGGGCCATTCTACACCTTCAACAGGGTAGCTGCAATAGGAGAGCTCAGGCTAGCAGCATCTAAGCCACAGTGACAGCCAAATGGAATTGTGGCAGCAGCGTAGACCAAACGCTAAATAACATTTTAAAAAAACAGATAAAGTGGCTAGGCCCAAAGGCAATGTGTAAGACAACATCTGGCAATTGCTCTTTTTAAGGAGGTATATTTTTAATGGTATTTTTATATCATGCAGATATTGCAAATATGAATTCTCACCAGTGAACACTCATCTAGCAAAGATTCCAGCACTAACCGGATCTTACTTTCTCACATAAAAGGAATATATATCACAGAAAAAATAGGACTATCTCCCACATGGTCAAGTTTCAGCAGAAGTTAAAATCTTAAATACCTCCCATTTATTGCTCTGTTAACTGGTGAAGTTAGGCAGTCCGGAAAGATGCCAAGTTAGCAACCCGTGTGCTGGAGAGTCATTGTCTTTTCTTGTTTTTAAAGACAGATCTCTTCAGCTAGGCAAATGTGCTCATGCAGGATTATCTTGAACAGGACGAAAAAACCATTATATTAAATGTTTATCATGTTATTACTTGAAATTTGTGAATGTCTTGGAGTCTCAGCCAGACTGGGGCTCTGTTGCATAAGGCTGAGTGCAGACAGGGAGTCTATGAACAGTCACAGGCTTTGCACTTTTAGTCTGAACATTTTTTTCTGAAAACCATAGCTGCCACACAGAGATTACTGCCTGAAAATCTCACTTTATTTTTAAAGGAGTATGTTTCTCACCCACAGCGCCTGGAAATGAAAGTTCTAAATGCTCCAGCACCAGAACACACATAAAAAGACTGTAAAATGAAATTGTCTACTTTCATGGTGTTAAGTCAGTCCTGTGATTGATTGAGAAAGGCGAGGGTGTCAGGAAGGAAAGGTGTTATTCAAGGTTTCTGAATGCTGGAGTTGGGCAGAACTGCAGGTCATTGTGCTTCATTTCCATTTAAAAATTTAGTAATTTTAAGCAGACACCATCTTAATCAGACAATCTGCAGCCAGAATATTGGCCAGTAACAACCAGTTTTCTGAGACCACCATCTATAGGCTGCTGTGTCATGGCATAACAGAACACGGGTACCCAAGGATGATTAGGGATATTTCATATGCTAAAAAATTCAATTCACATACCCTCATAATTGTGCATTCCTGATCTCATCTTTGTGAGAGCTATTTATTCAATGTCCATCCTATTTCACTTTGGCTGGTGATAGTTTTGAGTTGCCACCAAGCCAGAATTCACAACAGAGCTAGGCAAAGTTATTGCAGTCCACCATGTGGAACACTAACTCCTGTTTCTAGCATAATCAAGACACAAATTAGCTTGCAGTCTCTCATATTTGGCTTCATTTCAGCAGCCTGGACTTCTGAGTGTACGAACCAGCCTAATACTAGTGAATTTCTGCATGGATGCAAAGTTCCTGATGCTTATTCTCTGCATAATTGCTACCACAGCAGTTCTCAGGCATGAGGAGACACTATTTTATTTCTTTTACTGCTTTGAAGATGAGCCATATTGGTGTTTACTGGACCTCTTACTTCAATATTCAGGCCTCACAGTTCAGAGAAAAATAGCATCCATATGTTTTGCTTTCTGACAGACTCTTTTGGCCACTGCTCAGAAACATGTGAGTTATAGCCAGGCACCAAGCCATTATGGCCTTCAGATCAGCTGGTATGGACTCTCCATGAGCTGGGGGAGGCTTTGGAGGTTGAAAAGTTATTTTTCACATAAATCCCCTTGTAGGGTTTATCTTGGAGTTAAACTTTGCTATCTGAGCAACAAGGTTAATCCAGGGAATAGGGCTTGAAAAGACAAGATTTAGGTAAATGAAAGGACAAAGAAAGCTACAGTTGGCAAATTAAATGAAAACTCATGTTGTGGTCTTTTGGAATTTACAGGTAATTTTTTGAAAGGAGAGAAGTTTTTTAATGTCTTGAGATTTTACTTAGTTTACCTTCCAAAGAAAACAGAATCGTAGTTTATACTTCTAACAAGATGACATTAGGAGCCTTTCAGATTTCAGACACCTTCTATTTTTTGCTTGCTTGTTTGTTTCTTGTGTGTGTGTGTTGTTTGGTTTGGGGTTTTTTCTTCCCCTCTTTATGTCTTTGTGCTCTATTTCTCTGATTTTTCACTCATCTTTCTACATTTCCTTCTGGGCTGCAAAGCTAATACTGCCTACTGCCATCACAGCCAGTTTCTCATATGTTGACCTCAGATGCTTTAGTACTGGCTTCAGCTATAAGAATCGTCTCATGATGTTGCTTTCCTCTGAGGAGCCACCTGTGATCCTGTCCATTGGTGTGCTGAAAGACTCGTGAGCTTTTGTTCTGAAGCAGATCAGCATTCATTGGAGCACGACATCGCAAAGACCATGAGGCAACTGTGGAGCTGGAGGTGGTAACTTCTGTTTGCACATCAGAATGAAAACTGGGAACACCCAACACCTGCAGAGAGAAAGATGGACTGGAAAATATACTATTCATGTCCATTTGTTCTAAGTTTCTGTTTGTTCTCCACCTTTTCATTACCCATATTTTTCCTTATTGTCTTATTGGATGAGGAAACCAAGTTAAATATTGATCAGTGGACCTGATTTTTCACTCTGTCTTACTAAACTGGTAGAACTAGAATTACAGTGGCCAAGAGGACTATTCTATCAGCTGATTCATGTAGTTTTGATTGATGGATTGCAGGAATGGCATGCTAGATCCTGCTCTGCATTATGTCACTGATGTTAGAACAGTTGAGTGAAAACTCACATAAAAGAGGGTAAAACAAAGGGTTCCTTCCTCTGGTATTCACTTTGCTGTCATTCAGAAGTTTGGGAACTTCCTGCAGTAGAGACTTGCAACAGCTGAGAGGGGCTCTAGGTCCCGAGGGCTTAGCCCGTTACCTAAATGGGTGTGCTCCCCCTACTGTCCCCCACCACGCTGTGCTCCCCATGCTGGTCCCCAAGGAGCAAACAAAGACCCACACAGGGACCACAGGAGAGGGATGAGAATTTATTGCTCAAGGGTGAGGGTTTATAAGGGTTTTGGGGGGATCCAAATACCTCCAATGGTGAGCAGACGGGGATTTGGACTTGTGCCAATAGGAACACAGGATTAACAACCAATAGAAAGTGGTATATAACATCCAATAAGAATACTTCTTGAAACTTCCTTCAGGACCACCAGATACATTCCTCAAGGGTGAGACAGCAGTTATCTCAGGGGATTTTGGGAAAGAGAAGGGTGACTTTGCAAAAAAGAACAATGGAATCCATTTTGTGCATTTAAACAACATTAAAAATCTCAGGTTTTAAGGCATTTGAGTTAGCTTCATTTTCTTCACAAGTCCACTTCTGACAGGACTTTTTCCATTCCAGATACTGTGAGTCAATTGCTACAGGGACTGTGCTCAGCTTAACAGCTACTGATGAAAGGAAGCCAGACCAGTGCTGGGATCTAAGCAAAAGTCCTCTAGGTTTCAGCACACTGAGGTGCATACTTAGCTTAAACCAAGGGTGTAAACTGCTCTGCTTGTTAGTGAAATGACCTCAGGATCTGCAAAGGTCTGGTCTCAAATCCATCACCTGGTGTCAAATTGGGATTACATCCCCGCTGCCACAGCACACCCACACCAGCTGGTGAGTCAATCCTGTTTGTCCTCACACAATTACAGGCTGCTTGAACAGCCTTTTCTCCTGTCATGGGGCAAGGAGTGGCTGTTTGGTTTCTTAGCAGCATGTTTGGGTAAAAAGAGGAGCTGCACGTAGAGAAAGGCACTTATTGTAACATGTGTTTGCACTGAAATTTTTGAAAGCACAATGCAAACATGAGCTATATATCAAATATGGTCTTATGTCTGAGAAGTGTGAGAGAGAGATGACCTCTACCTTGCTGGATGTTAGCGTTGCTAACAGGACTAACATAACATCTTCAGTTGCACATAGACATAATGATGGATGGTAAACTTTCCAGTTACAAAGTTGGTTTTGTTTTCCAACTTAACTGTATCACTTAATTCCTGATTATACACGATGGTTATCCACAGTGTACCAAATTGTACATTGTGGATGCTTTTTTTTTGCCTAAAGAAACCATGAAAAACATATGAGAAGCAAGTAAGAATATAAATAATCCAAAATTTAGAGGGCAAAGTCCTTTACTCTGAAGACATGCCTGGTAAATATTAGAAATATGCTCTGTAACTATGTACCATTGTAACTTTCACAGAAGCAAAACAACAGAAAGGCTGAATCATAGTGAAGTTAGATTGGAATAGGACAAATAGCCAAGAAATGCCAACAGGAAAATTAATGACTGTAATTCTGTAGGTATAAACTCAGGAATCAAAGAAAGCATCAGGAGACAGAGCACCTGTGAAAGAGACGTAAGAAATGAAAGACAGAATAAACTTAATAGGATGGTGGTCTAAGTTTACATTATCTGTACTTGGATGCTTCAGTGACCATGACATTGGTCACAGGGCTCTTCAGTCATGTAACAGGGAGGAGCAGGTACTTTCAAAGCACACAGCAAATATACATGAAGACCTGCTGCTGTGCTTGTCCTAAGTAAGTGAAAGACTTGAAGAAGCAGGTTTTGGCTAAGTTCAATCTGTCCCTCATTTGATCTGCCTGCTCTCCAGAGCAGAGCCTTTGGTTCCTTGTGTCATGACCCTTGGAAGCATGCTGCTCCTTTTCTGAGCAGGATTTAGGTACCAAGCATCCTCTGGCATTATTTTCCTCAGGGGATTATGATTCTACAGATTGAACATCTAATGATTTTGAAGAAGGAACATCTGAAATGAGTAACTACTTGAGAATGGATCCCAGACCTCTTCACTCACAAGACCATCTTCTATGTCAGCAAAATAATTAAGTTTAAAAAGAAAGTGAGATAACTAGTATGGTGGCTAAAAGCAATACGGAGAATCTGTTCAATTGAAGATAAACAGATCCAAGACAAGGGCCCTTTTTGAAATAGAGATACTTTTGAAAATGATATAGAAACTCAATCTTCAGATATTTCAGAAATTTTTATTGCAGAACTGATAGTGCTTTCAGACAAAACTGAAATGCCACAAACATCCCTTTTGGTTGTCAGTGCAAATCTTTATTTTGCTACTTCTGTGTTTAGGTGACCAGAAGTAAAGAGGATCAAAGAACAGTGTCCTTTGAAAGCTTCTCAGTTTTACCTAAGATAAGCAGATACAGCTTCTCTGAGTTATCAGTATCATTTGTACTTTTCTCTGCTTACTACAGGAAATTCCTTGAGTGTTAGAAACACTGAAGTTATCTAACAGCAAAGAGCAACTATCATTGGCAACTGACAGGATTTTAAGGGTCTGTGCTGCACAACCTTTCCAAACCTTAACCAGAACACCCAGATTCAAATAATGATCAGTGAATAAAGTCTGTTTTCTATTGCAGACAACTGAAGGTTTCTCATCCTAGTCTTCCTTTACCTCAGCCTAGGAGGACCTTTCTCAGCTCTTCCTGAGTTACAAGAAATGCTTTGGTACTTTGGACATCTCTGTCTCAGATTACTACGGAATTCTGACATGTGCAAGCTACCAGTAAAATGTAAAAGAAAGCTGCATCATTACTAACATCATATGGAAAAAACTGAAGGTAAATCTGCAAACCACCATTCTCTTTTGGTAAGCTCTGGAAGCACACTCCCACCTATCTCAAAATGCAGATATGCACTGCAGGCAGTGGGACTGCTCACAACCTGCAAGTGATGCACCTCCTCCTGGCATGTGCAGGACTGCAGCAAAAGCACCAGATGTGGCATTGCTTGTTTGCTGTGTCAGCCAAGTGCTGTGGGGTCAGAGAAGGCATTGACAAACTGCAGAGACATTTAAATCTGTTTTCTGTCTTGTTTTGTTTCATGTTTTGCTCAGGCATGCTCAGAGAATTCTCCCCTCTTTCTGTAGCAAGGGCCTCAATTTATAACAACATGGAAAGGCAATCATCTAGACTTGCCCCAGTTGGATTACACACTATGGAAAATGTGTTTAATTATGAAAAATTAAAGACAAGGGAGATATGTTTAGACTAAGAATGTAGACAGTTTCTTGGCTAGAAGCAAAGCTGAACAAAAAGGGTAAGAATTCTAGAACAATTGTGAAGGATTTATTTACACTTTTTAAAAATCTACATATGTTTTCACTTAAAGCTCTTGGGAGGGTCATTTCATAGACAAGAACTCCTGGCTGTTCACCTTCATCTCTACCTCTATTCCCCTGCTTGCAACTTGAACATTAATATAGAGACCATAGCAAAAGGAAATGTGTGTCAGAAGTGACATATCAAGTGACACAAAAATTCAATCTCAAGAAAAAATTTTAAACTGATCAAGTACTGTGAGGCCTTTTAGTAACCTCTGTTGGTGTATTTTGCACAGTTCAGGCCACAGGAGTTTCCCAGAGAGTTTCCAGTCTTGTTACAAATGAGGAGTAAAATTTGTAATCATAAGACAACATATTCTCTTTAAGCGCTCCTGAATCACAAAAGGAAAATAAATAATTCAAATTTTTCCTTCCCAATAAGTTTCCTTTAATGTTTGTGGGGGTTTTTTTTCGTTTCTTTTTTTTCCTTTTTCTTTTTTTTTCCCCTTCTGTTTTGCTTCTGCTTTCTTTACTATACCTTCAATGTGGGTTACACTTAATCTCCTCTTTAACTCTGTAAAGCCTCAATAATCCTTACCCTACCTTTCTGGAGCACCAAAACCCAGCAGCATAGTTGATCTGCAGATTTGAAAATAGTCCATTAGAGCTATGCATCACCAACGACTCAGCACAGTTTAAACAAGAAGAGAGTTCAAATATATGCCATTCTCAGACAGATTAAATGTCCTGCTCCCCTAATGTTATGTCTCAGTAATGCAGGATCCATGACCAATTTTCAGAACACAGAAAAAAAAATTCAGCAGAGAAGAAAACTACAGCAAGGGAAGGGGACAGTGTGGATTTCTTCAGGCAAATCTTACTCCTTTTGGAAGACGATGCTTATGTCATGAAGCTCTCAGCCTGCAGCTTTCATGTAGAGCAGGGACAGGGATCACTCTACCTATAGTTTACCTTCCCTAAAAAGCTGTTATTACTATATAGGCACCTCAGGCTCTGAATAAAAAGGCCAAAGATCTTATCCATAGCTGGGAGTCTGGACTGCAGGGCTGGAGACTGATTATTATCTGAGTGCTATGCAAGTCAGAGGAAGACGGACCAGGAAGAGGGGGAATGGGGCAGAGCTCTGCCACATAGATGATTTTGGCACTCTGAACCTCAAAAATAAAAAGGACTAAAGGCTTCAAACTTCTTTTTGAGTGTTTTGAAGTGTGCTGGAAAAGCATTGAATGTCATTAAACAAACTTTCCTGAGCACACCTTGAAGCTTGGCACATGGTGTGTGCAGACTCAAGATGGCCAGAGAATTTCACTTGAATTTCAAATGCAAGAGGAGGATTCACAAAATCATGGTAAAAGCAGATGGCTTGCAGTCATGAGATTTCAGATTTGAGGCATCTTTGTAAATAGTGGACCTTGCCCTCCATACACATACACTTATCTGTATCTATACTGGGGGCAGGAAACAGTGGTAAAGAGTAGTAGGACAGTGGGTTTAGTGATGATTATAGTAGCTATAGATACCTTTGGTAGCTTTAAGTTCTACACTTCAAGTCCCATGGAATCAAGTAGCTCATCCACCCTCAGTTTAATGATGACTTTTACCATCTGTGGATTTAGTACTGCCACTGTACCATGCAGTGCCACTGGAGTTTTCCTTTTAAGAATGCAGGGAGTTGTACACCTTTCATTGCTAAGGAGAAATACTGGCAGTACGAACCATCACAGTGTTGGTTTTCTCACCCAACTCAGGCAATCCCAGCCTGTGAACTTTCTGTGCCATCGCCAGAAATGTATGGTTCTGACACAGACAGCAAGCAGTGAATGCCAAAATAGGTAGGTAATCACTTGGCAGCAGACTTCTTTGACCTAAGCTTTGAGCCAGAAAAAGGACATTTTCATGATAGTGGCATACAAACATAGGATTCCTTGAGGGAAATAAAACTTTTTCTCAATCTCTTTGCAGGTGACAACCCCATCTGCTTTTTACTTAGTGTGCCACATTCTTGTGACAGTTATATCTTCAGAAATTAACAATTTCATGTGAAAATGGTTTCCCAGATATGAGGGGAAGAAAAAGAAAGAAGTTCCTCATTAAATAATGAATAAATTATTAATAAACTGCAACTCAGCAAACATAAATGCTCATGATGTAATGCTACACAGAAAATTGAAATATAAATAACATATTTAATTTGAGGAACTGAGGAGAAGAAACAGGAATGATTCCATTGAAAAAATGTAGTACTATTGTTTTCATCCTTGCTTGCTTTGTACTAGACAGGAATCCATTAACAACAAGTAAGGCCTATTTCTAATCGCCTCACTAAGCCCCAGCCCTTGACCCAGGAGAATTTGTATTGAAGAAGAAACATGTCAATCATTTTGGCCAATTAAGCACAATAATAGACATGAAGCAAGATAAAAAATGTGGGTGGTATTGCCAGGATAAGGAAAGCAGTGTCTACACATTTTGAAAGCTTGTCTAGATTATGAGGTTAGCTCAACGAGAAATCATCTACAGCTTGTCTCCCAGGTCCAGGGGATATTCCTGATCTATAGCTTATTCATTTCCTGTACCGATGACACATGCATCCAGTATGTGGCAAATGGTAACAGAATTACATTTCACACATATTTCCCTGAGTCTTTGTTTCCTGAGTGCTCCCCATGCTTCTCTAGTATGCTTCAGGCTAAGGCGATTCAAATGATCACTATGTTTATCTGGAAGCTTGTGAAATAAATCAAGTGCTTTTTGCATGCAGCAAGCTTACTAGATACGCTGGTAAAAACAGTCTCCATGATGCTCTTAGCTGACAAGGAGGTAGCTAAGAAATTTCTGTTGGATTTTTTAGGTGTTCTTTAAGCTTATCTTGTAAATGGTAACACATTTTTGTTTGACATCTAAAAGAACAATGCCACTGATTTGCAGAGGGCATCAAAAGTTCTAGTGAATTTTTATTGCTTCTATTGATGGCCTACTTTTCCTCCCTCTGTCTGCTCAGTGACCCTTCTACATTAATTGAGTGGACCTGCAGCAGGAATTTATATCCAGCTCTACAGGTAAAGCAAATGACAAGAAACAGAATCTGTATGAATTGCCTCTGAAGGCAATGTACACAACCCCCTAAAATGTACCGGCTTATGTTGCCATGCAATTAGGAGGGGAAAGGTAAATTATGAATAAATTTAGTAGCTATAAAACGTAAAACCATCCTGTGATTAGCTTAAGACCTAGGCACTCTGTCTGTAGCAGTAGCCTGGCTCCTGAGATGATCAAAATTCTGGGAGGAAAAGCTCACGTGCAGTGTGTACACATCCCTGGTGTCTCTCGGGGGTCAGAAAGCAAGCAGGAGAAAGGGGGGGAAGTCTGGCTTGCTGCCAGCTCACATTTTCATTTTGAACAAATGTGTGTAAAGAGTTTAGATGGAGTCCCTGAAGACAGTGTTTATCTGCTCAGCTTCAAAGAAAGCTGCCACAGGAGGACTGTGATGAAATCTGGTGCAATTATCTCTCTCAAACTCAAGAATGAATAGATAGATAGACAGACAGACAGACAGACAGACAGATAGATAGATATACTTTTTTTTCCTGCTGGAAAAAAATGATGGATAGGTGAGTATGGGCCTGAACAGTCCTTATATTTAGGCGTAATAAGCCGTTTATCATTTCCATTTAGGGGAACTCTGTTCTTTCCTTTTCTTTCTAACCATGAATGGTAGGTAAAGGAGCCATTTTGTTTGAGTTGATCTGCACTGCCCCATCCACAGCTCTTGACATATGTTTGGGCAGACTGGTTGTAGGCTAGCTCTGATCCATGAATTATGTTTTCATTTTCTTTTTTTCATTCCCTTTGGTTGAAACAGTGGCTATAAATACCTTATCATCCAAATGCTGAGATGGTGGAAAATAGGTTAAGAATGCAGCGTGCAGGCAAATCCCTCCTGTTTCTTCCCTGTCTCCCCAAATAAACAGCCCATTTCTGGTTATTCATCCTAAAGTCATCCATGCTTAAGGAAGTGGATGGCAGGTACGAAATAATCAGAGAAGTAGAAAAGACTTTTGGGGATACCAAGTCCCTCCTGTGGGATGAAGAGTACTGTTGTGCTTTGTGATCATCATGAGCATGTTTGAGGTTTTTCAAGCTCTGCAAAAAGCAATCTTCATAGCTCACACAATACGCAAATGAAGCAAACTATACTCAGGAAGGATTTCTTTATTTTTAACCTTTCTAGTTGTACCACCAGTGATGCTGACATTTTGCCATTACCTTGCTCTTCACATTATAATATTGATTATATATGCATCCTTTGCGTAGCTGTTCAATCTAATCTACATCTGCTTCCAGCCTTTTTTCCCCCCTCTATCCTGATCTAGTTGGCAAATCAATGAGGCTGCTCTTTAGATTCATAGTCTTTGGAGATTAGCATGACCGAAGAAAAGATTTTATAAAAAGGGAGGAGAGAATCATTGTACTTTTGCAGTGAAGTACTGCCAAGGAACAAGCACAAATAATACAGGGTATGATATGTTTGGAAACCTTGGGATATACTTGCTCTGCAACTAGCAGCAATACTGACTTTTGTGTAGGTTTAACCTGAGCTGGCTAATAACACTGAAGATTTTGCAGCATGCACTTAGCATGGGCTGCACAAGATAAGCGAGGATGCTAAGGGTGCTCACGCCAGCTGAGGTAACCGTCAGCAAGGCTACTACTGCTTGCACCAAAAATAGCCAGTTTGAAAGTTACTTGGCATGCACTGCCACAATGAGTTCCTGTGGGCAGACAGGGACATAGTCAGCACTGACCTGCTTAAGAAAAACAGCAAAACACCCCCCACTCCCTACTAGCTTATTGTAGGTGGATGGTTGATGTACAGTTCAGCCTGGAGAAGGTTTGTGTGGTCTGTAGCCAGACTCTCCAGAGCCAGAGTACAAATCCCACAGTGCTGTCTGGGGAAGCTGATATTCCCTTTGATTCAGACAAAAACAAGAGCTTCAGCTTTCCAAGTTATGAGCCTCCTAACCTTTGGCTGTACGAGTATGTACTCAGCATGCATATGTTAACATAAAGTTCACTCTGGGCCTTAATCAAAGGCCACTGTAATCAATGTAAAGAATAGGAGGAAAGTAAGCAGATAATCTTCTAGGGATTTTTCAGTGGAAGTCAACTTCAACGATGTTTAACTTAAATTGAACCAACTTTTCTAGCTAGGAAATAACAAAGTTGTCATCAAAACCAGTCACTTTTGACTGACTGCCTAAAATGATCAGGTGCCTTTTGACTGAGGCTAGAGATGACCTTAAAAAGATGGCCAATTGCTGGAGTCAGAAGCCTTAACTAGATAGCTACCTTCTTGTGACACATGAAGAGTGTTGCACATCCACGTGGGAGATGTTTCCTTATGTATCTGGGGAATGCCTAGTGTAACAGTGACTGATGCTGGCCGAGGTCTCAACACTGAGTTATGGATGAGTTAATACTAATTTGTCACTTGATGCCAGTTGATGCATTTCGCAGTGTGGATCTACAGAACAACAGTGAATGGGAGCTGATGTGAGACTATAGCCCTTGCACCCTTAGGAAACACGACTGCCTGACAGTCAGGGTTGCTGAGTTTGTAAGCACTATCAATCTAGCTTCACTGGGCATCTGGATTTGGAGACATATGCATCATGGCTTTCAAACTGTCTGCAGACTAAAGCTTTCCTCCACAGGAGAACAGAAGTGATGATATGTATGGCACACACCAATCTGACACCCACATGCCTGCAGGCAGGATATGTCCAAAATGCACAGAAGAGACAGGAGGTGAAGAGATATTCAATTCATGTCTCTCAGCTTTGACACACCCACTTAACCAGGTTTGGACCACTAAGTCCCAAAAAGTAGGGAAATATAACTCTCTTTCTTGTGCTTTTTACAATTTTATTAGTGCCAAACTTTCTTTGTGGGTAAAGATCCTTCTATTTTGCCAGCTCATTCTACAGCTCTTCTCTTATGCTGCATAGTTGGATAGAGTTTGGTGGTAGGAGTTATAAAGAGTTTCATTGGCAAAGAAGAAAATTGACTGTGATACGAAGACTTAGAAATGGGGTTGCTTTCTTGCACTGGCAAGAACTGCTTTTATAGGACTGACCAGATGATTTTGCTTTCGAAAAATGTGCCCTGAACATGTATGGACTAAAAAGCGACTGAAAAAGGCTCTGAAATTAGATAGTGCAAGCTTTGACAAAAAGGTGTAGAGGATGATTAACAGAGAATGTATTCTTAGCATTATCTCTCATAATTTAAATAAGGAGAAAATGTCTGTGATAGATTTTGTGCTTCATACGCTAGATAACACCCATTATCACCTAGTACCCTTATACTAGTACTCAAGACACTGTCATGTAGTATGCATATCCTCTCAAAGGATTGGATTTATGAAAGAATAGTGAAATGATTCTTACATAACTGAGGGAAGGACATCAATTCTGTTCCTACTGACATACAGCATTATTCTAGAGGCTTTACTCATTAGTTTGAAGACTTCAAGTTTTTCAGTCTTAGCCACATGCTACCTTGCCTACAGCACCACATCTGCCATCCTATTCTCCTTTTTTGGTAGAGTGGAGCAGATGTGGTCTAGAGGAACTGAAGCTGGAGGTGCCTACTTTGGGTGTTCTCAGCTCAGCAGTTAGTGGGGCTCTGGACCACCCTTATTCACCTATAAACACAATACATGCACCCATAAACACAGATGAGATTTTCCTTAAGGGTAATCCTTTTTCTATCAGAACATCATGAAGTGGTACTTGTTAACACAAGTTCTCCTTGCTTCCCAGACCCACAGCAGGAAGTCATGCCCATTTCCCACTGCACAGGACTGCAGTCCCATCCTTTCCCCCTTACCCAATTCTCTCACCTCCCTCCTGTGCAGTAAAACTAAGATGTCCCAATCCTCAGTATCTGGCCATGTTTTAGTTGATGCACCATTTCTCCCTGTTACTCCCTCATGAACCAGAAGTGCAGCCACCTTTCAGCATTCCTGAGTTCAAGAAAAGCTGCCTTCTGTCACTCCATTATAGTAGTCTCAAATAGATGCAATAATTAACCTCTGGAAGTGCCCACATTTTTGCATCAATGAGAGCAGGCTATCTACCATGTTTCTGCATTTCTGAAGCTCAAGGAAACAGATCTCATCCTTTGATATTATGAATTGAAGATTAAATATAAGGGCACTGACTATTGTTAAGCCTTAAAAATGTCCGAGAAACGTGCACTTTGTTCTTAACGTACCTTCTCCTCAATGTTATTTTGTTATTTTGCTATTTTGTTATTTTGTTATTTTTTACCCATTTATGCATAAATCAATGTCATTAGTTCCTAAGCACATAAATTAATTATTTAAAAATATTTAATTTATAGTACTTCATTTACAGCAATAACTCCCCTGATCTATTCTGTAAGTCATTCAAACAAACTCTTGTTACAGGCCTGGCTTTTTGGTGGTTTTTTTTTCATGGTTTGTTTGCTCATTTTATTGTGATTTTTGTATATTTGTTTTATTCTGGTTTTAAATAAGATTCATATGAATTTTGATTTGTGCCCCATCTGCCTCTGGTAGCAATCCACAAACAGATATTCATCTTTGAAAAATAGCTTGAGCTGTATAGCGAATATTTCATGGCACCCACAAGATGACTACTTCTAAAAGTCATTGTCATTGGTAGACACTGAGTGTATGCTTTTTTTTTTTTGGTGAGAGACAGATGAGTAAATAATTCTTACTCAAGAAAATTTAAAACCTAAACTAGGAAAAATCCAGTTAGTTCTAGAAGGAACAATTTGTGTCAGTATTAGAGGATATATTATCTTTGAAGAATATTTTTATCATATATTCCAGATAGGGATCCTCTAATATTTTTGAAGTTGGTTGTGGGTTTGTTTTTTTTTTCTAAGAGTGTTGTATTTCAGAGGCTTGGACAAATGAAACAGCTAAAGGTGTGTCTTTCAAAAAAGTACTTGCAGACCAGAACATGCTGACAATCCATGAAATGTATGGCTGGACATCAACCAATTAAAGAGACAACTCTTTCCTACACTTCTAGAAATGAAGTGCAAGATAAATAGACCTTGTTCAGACAAATTATACTGATAATGTTCACCTAGGCAGCATTCAAATAAATTAATACTGAACAAGAATCTCATTGTGTTTCTTCCAGTTGACACCCATCTTCCACCAGGATCACTGTTCCACGTAATATCCGCAGTAAGTATGACGGATATTTGCCTTTACAGAAATGAAAAATAAATATTTTTTTAATAGGCATTTGTTAGTACTTGCAGCCATGCAGATAGGAGAATGCAAAATACCAAATGATTCCACAAAGGTCAGAAGCTCCTTTTTTTGCCTTTATCTTTAAATAGAAGCACTAGGAAGGAATAAAAAAAGTAATAACTGTCAGACTGATAAAAGGGAAAATTCCTATATTTGCTACTTCAGCAAAACTGAGGCAAAAACCTGGATACAGAAAGGAATTAGTCATATCTGAGAATAATAAAAATATCCACTGTCATATTACTCATGAGGTGACTTTCTAAAAAAAAAATCCTTGTTCATGTTTTAGGCCCTAAACAACTACCTTCTTGTCTGAGTTACAGACAAACTTCCCTCAAAGTCAGTAAGTGTAATTACTTATTTTTATATGTGTTTTAACTTTCAGTGAACATACCAACGCTGGCTGTTATTGAACACCCCAAAAGGCTACTGATTGCTTTGAAACAAATATGGAAATATTTGGAATGGAGTCTTTGCAGTGCTTACTCTATAGACCTTTATGTCTGAGGCAGATCTGCAATCATCTTGGGAAAAAAGGTGCCTAATTTGCTGCATGTTTATTGAGCACATGTACACATGACCAGACTCTAATTCTGGATTCTGCAGTAGATGAGTCATTGGTAGTTGTTAATACTCCAACATGCAAGAAATGTTTCCTCCAGCTTTTTGAATCCAGGGTTACAATTGCCCCCACTATCAAAAATAGTAGGAGAGGGCTTTGATGGGCCAACAAGATTCTCAGTTCCATGTCTATTTAGCTTTTTACAGTTGGTAAAGACAGCCTGAAAGAAAAATCAGTGGGATGTTTATTTTGTCACTGACTGTGTTCTATCTGCTTCTTTGGAAAAATGGAAAACTTCAGTTTGCAGCATCTCACTAGAAGTAACTTAATGCCAGAGTTTAAACAACATGGAAATACTACTAAGATCCTTATTCATACTCTTATCTATGACTCTCGCTTGCAGTTTCTAGCTACATGAATACTTACATTTTTCATGTATTACTCACACTTCATACCTTATGAATGTGAAAAAGAAATTGGCAAAGCCTCACATCTTCTAAGACAAAATTCAAATGTTCCCTTACAGAAAAGAAAACTGCATTCCAACTTTTAAGTCTAAAATTTCTTTCTGTACTTCCAAAGGACTGTTTATTTTACTGTAATATGGACAGCAAGTGAAGCAGAAAAGATCCTCCAGCTAGCAAGGATGGCAAACTTTTGAAGGTACTAAAGCATACTGAAACACACATTATTGAAGTAAGATTGAAAAAACTGGTCTATGCCTTCAATCCTAGAGTACTATAGACTTGTACAGACTTATACTAGACACAAGGGTATATAGTATTAATGTGACAATGAACTCTTTGTGTTGAGAAACTTGTAAAAGCAGCACCCCTGTTGTTAGTAACCTTCAGTCATCTCCAGTCACCTCCAGCATCTATGGGCTATGTGATGTTCAAACTAAGGGCCTAGCATGTGCACAGGGAGAATTCTACATCTCACAATTGGGTCTGAGATGTGCAGATCAAGCAGGAAACCTTCTAAGAAAGACAACAATGAAAAGCTAATGTGCATCTTAAAACTTGGTGCTTCCTAAGATTTATGTGTGGTTTCATTCATGACTCACAGCCCTTGAACTCTTAAACATGAAGATCATAATTTTTCTCCCCCATATTCAAGGACGATAGACCTTTGTGGCCTGTAGTGAAGGACTTATCTGGAGTCTAAGAAACAGCTCCCAGATTACAGACTGGCAGGAGGGTTAAACAGAATAACAGCTCACTTATAAATCTACTGGTGCACAGCTGAAGGGTAGGTGACAGACTTTGCAGCACTGTCAAAAGAGGTGTACTTGTACCTGTGGCTAGAGGCAAAACTCCAGCGCTGTGTCAATGTCAGGTAATTTTTAGGTTTTATTGTAGAGAAGGCCCTCAGTCTCTCAACTTATCCCACCCTTCACTTCACAGAACTGGTCCTGGCAGAAAGACCCTTGACATGCAAGAATCCTTAAAGCTATCAGCTGAGATAAATACCCTACTTTCTTACTGAAAATTCAAGGGTCTGACTGTCACTAGTGGTTATTCAGAATTTAGGTTACAGAGAGCTACAAAATCAAGGGGCAAAAGAAGGTCACTTAGAAATCAGAGAGTGACAATGCTGAGCATGGACTCTGCTCTGCAGCGTACTGACCCCCATGCATAGGCTCACGCAGGAATACAATCACAACTGTGCACTCTCCAATTCTGCACTTCTCAGGTAGGCTGGGTGAAATGTACAAATAAAGCTGTAGGCAGAAGACGTCTTATGCCCATTAAAATCTTCCACATGGAAGAATCATAATTGTCTTTTAGACACATGAGCATGGGCTTGGGGAGAAGGGTGCTTTTACTCAAGGCTCTCAGTTTAACAAAGGATGTGTCTGGAGGTTAGTCAGCAAATGATAAAGACTGGGAGGGGAGAAACATTTGCTCCTTGGCTGGGAAGATATCAAACTTGTAGAGCCTAGAGGCTCTCTTCAGATGCATGAGCAGCTCCTGCTGCAGACAAGGGAAATGGTGTGTCTGTGCCTGTGAACAGAAGTTGATCCTGGCCCCAGGTCCTTTAGAAGGAAGTATTTTATTGCCTCTAAAAAGAGGAGGTACTTGATTCCTCTTTCAAAAGCAAAAAGTAAACATCATCAAACATGTTATTACAGACGGATTTCATGTGGCCTCCCCACCCTCTAGCTCTCCTCTCCCTATCTCCTTGTTATTTAAATAGAAAGTTAGATGTAGTATGCAACTTTAATGTAACCTTATATGGCAATTTTGCTGCAACAGTAAAAAATGATCAGTTTCTCTGTCAGACAGCCAAACAACACTTCTGCAGTACTTTTTGCACTGACTTTCAGTCTTAGGAACAGTTGGTCAAAAAGCATGTTTCTGTCACAGTCCTCATCTCAGTTATGATGTCTGAAGTTTACAACACTCTTTTGGAGTGAAAAACAGACAAGAGCCATCCCTGATAAAAACAGGAACAATGAGAAAATCCAAGTGAAGGAATTGAAGCCAATGTTTGCAGTATGGCAAAGCTAATATAGGTCCTGCCAATTCAAAATAGGCAATGTGTGCTTTATATACTTAGTACTGAAGCAAAGTGAATGAGAATAAACTGGCTAGTCACAAAATGCTCACGAACGCCTGCATGACACCACTGTGTACTCAGGGATGGAAACGTGGCCTTCCTCCATCGCCTTGGCTCTGCTGACATGAGGGGAGCAGGAGGGCAGTTACACACTATGTGGTAGAGGAGCAACCCTGACAAAGCCAAAGCGATACAGCAGGATACCAGTCCATTGAGTGGGGCTTGCATGAGGATGAAAGTCAGTTTTTTAAACTCAGATACTTGCCAGCTTCATGAAAAGGACACCTTAGTTACAAGACCTTCCTGCTCAGCACTCACAGGCTTTCCTCTTTGCATGTAGAGATGGCAGAACTATACCACAGACCTTGGAGTGCAGCCCTATGCAGCCAGCTTTCATTCATGGACTTCATTTTTATCCTAAAGAAAGGTCACATGTCAATTACTGTACACAGAGCACTTCATTGAGAGATTACTGAACATTATCAATGAGGCTATAATAGCAGTCTGTACTGCATTGGAAAAATCCAGCATTTTGACTCAGCTGATGGATGCGTCATTCGTTCCCAATATCCTGACTGCTATTAAAAATGAAAATGTCTCTTCCTTAACTGCTTTGGGCATCTCATCTGCTCCTCCATGTGAATATACCATTAAATGTCAGTCTATGGATGTATCATTTAGGGGGGGTGAGTAACAGGCTAAATTGTTCTTATCTGAGTGAGACACACAAATCTGAACACAGGCACATCAATAAATGGCTTGACAATATAAAGACCAAGCAGCTGTAATGACTCTTGACATTGCAGGGAGAAGCACTTTCAAAATCCCTGAGAAGGGTTAACTGTTTAGGGATGGAACACACCTTGGTATGGGATTATTGGCAGAAGGATTGACAATGGCCCTCATTGTCTGTAGTAAATGTTGGTACAAACAGGTCACTTTCCTGTTTTTCACAATGTGCCCTCCTTGACTCATACCTTCAGATCCCTGTTTATTGTAGATGGTTTGGGGAGTTTTTCTGGCAGGAGATACTGTCAGGACAGGAAGAAGAAATGAGTTCATGGCACGGAGACTTCTTGTCTGACTGTTCTGCTGAAGGTGGCTTGAGTGGAAAGGTCTGCACTACTTTTCTTCTTAAAGATGCATTGCAAATGTGAGGAGGGTACATCAGGGCTTCTGGGGCATTTTAATGACATCAAGAAGAGATTATTCAACATTATGAGGTTATCATTTAATAACTAGGTCAGAACTTGCTGTTATCAAACTTGTCAGTTTTCTACCACTAAAGAAATATCAAACATCTGTGGAGGCCACAGACTACAGGAAAAAAAAATGCCATGCCTCAAACAGTGGGGTAAAAAATGTGTAATAAAAACATTCTCAAAAGTATCCTAGAATCATTTAAAACTGCAAGGTTTATAGATGAAGGCTGATACCTAAAAATGAATGCTTACTGAGATTAAAAATATCTATCACCTATTTTGTAGGTGATGCAAGATATAGGTTTAAACCCTTTTTTTTAGTCTATTTTAAAGTTGTTTACACATCTTGAAGGCCTTTGGCCTTAAGCAGCTAACTCCTTTTTCTCAGCTAAATTCCCTCAAGTCCTTGGGTATCTAAGGGAGGCTTAGTCTTCTATGTAACTAAGGTGTCTTTGAAAATTTGCAGGAATTGCTTTTGCTCTGGCACATCATTTTGAAAGTAAAGGTTGTAGATGGACTATACACTGGCATTAAACTAATAGAAAGGAAAGAGACATCATGAGGGAAAATGGTGTGGTAAGAATGTTTGCACTAGTCTTCAGTGTACAGTCAGAATAGTCACTAGTAGACTAAGGGTTAAAACAGAAACGGGTGTATAAAAATCACAGAGCCAGATGAGGAAACACTTGAAAAATAGGCACAAAAATAAAGCTTGCACCACAGCTCAGATCCAATTAAACCAGGCCTGCACAGCATCTGGTGTGGAGATGGTGTGCTTGCAGCTTAGTGGCAGCATATCTCACAGCCTGACAGGCAGGTACATCTCAGGCTCTCCTGCACAGCCCAGCTAGCTGGGGTATATCTGCTCTGCTTCTCAGCCTGCAGCTGGGGCGTGCTGATGCCCGCGATCTCAGACATGGTAGCCCAAGAAGAGGAGGAAAGAGAGGCTGTCAGCAAAGCTGCAAGGAGCTACGGAGACAGGCGTGTGGCAGCAGAGGACAAAAAGGTAGGGCACAGGAAAGGAGGAAGGAGGGAAGGAGGGAAGGAAGGAGGGAAGGAGGGAAGGAGGGAAGGAAGGAAGGNGGGAGGTTTCAGGTTGCAGCAGAAAAGGAGATGAGTAGGTCACATACAATTACAGTTGGAAATACAGGAGACAGTGTAGGTTTGTAGAGAAGCAGCAAAATGAGGTCCAAAACTGGTTTGCAAACTCTCACCTGCCACTGAGCTGGGCAGCCATGAGGTAAAACAGCAAATTATGCTAAGTTGCTTAGACACTCCCAGATCAAAAGAGTCTGAGGTGTCCAAACAAAAGAGGACCATGTGTGACCATGTGTGCACCCTTCACGCAATGCCCAGGTCAAGCTGCACTATATCCCAAGAGAGGACAGCAGCTGTTTGGAGACAGTGGTCAACAGCATGGATCAATGAAAATAAGCACAGCCATAAGCCATGTCAAGGTTGACAGAGGGGCAAACTGCATGATGTGTATGCCGGGGAAGATTAAATTCCCTAAAACAATGCAACCAGTCAGCCATGCAGCAGTAACTTCACCAATGAGACCTCTGAGACAGGGACAGTCCAGGCACCCAGCTCCAGTTTCCTCATGCCTATGGGGCTGAGACAGCTATCCTTTCTCAAAACTCTCACCAGATCAACAGGAAGAAAATTATCACATTTACTTATTCTCCTATATTTTGCTACCAAGACTGCTGAAAACATTTCCATTTTGAAATGTCACAAATGTGTAAAAAAAATGCATTTAATTTACTTAGTCTTTTTTTCTGTTTCCAAATCTGACTGTCCTGAATGTCACTTTCCAAATCCTCAATGGCTTCGGAGTAATTGAATTTGCTCTTCTTTGAGTACCTCATGAAGCTAAAGGAGGACAAGCTTATTTTAGACCTTAAAAAAAAAAAAGGGAAGTATACAGCAATGTAAGTTCAGATTGCATTAACTAATTTGTCAAGTCACTGTTCAGTTTCTCAGCTTTATGCTGGACTTCTTCCATGCGACCTTGCATTATTCCCCCTTCTTCTCACCTTGTAAAGGTTCCAGTCCTGTGTAGATCTCCACATATGTCTGTGAAACATCCAGCAGTTGCTTTGGTCTGTCAATGTGATTTAAGATGTAGTCTTCTTATGTTGAGGCTCTGCTGTTGCTAACACTCCCGTGCTTAACTACCTCACATAGCAGAGTTTAGCACATGTGCAAGACTTGGCAAGACCAGCTATTTGCTTGAGACACATTATATGAGAGCTATAAATATTTGAAAAGTGGCCAAGAACAAGTTTTAAAACTATAAAAGTAACACTGGGGTTGAAATTACAACTTTCATTGTCAAAAGAGTAGTGCTTTATTACAGTTTACTGGACTTTTTATTTTCTCCCTAAAAATTAATGAAATATGTGATGAAAAATATTGCAGAAAGTTTTCTTTAATAGAGATTCTGCATTTTCCTGGAAGCAATCATTGCTTTCTTTGTTTCAGACACTGAAAGAATCAAGGGACATCAGAACACTAGAAGAGTCTTAGCTATGCTTGAGCATAATCTGGAAGTATTATGCTTGTGGCTTAAAAGATCATTCTTTTTAAATGCTTCTGTTTCAGCCAGTGTATAAAAATATCAGGAAAATCAGAATGATCCTGGCAAATCAGCTTTGTGATGCTTTCTCCATTAAGGTTACTTATTCAAAATTATGCAGAAATTGATTCAATACAGAACATGCTCCAAGTCATACAATGTCTCTACTTGTCTAGGTACAGCAAATCACAGTTTCTGACAAAAAGTACATAAAGAACCTCATAAAAGAGATTGTAGGAAGGAATGATTCACTGAAAACAACATATTTAAATGACAGGAGAAGGGCAAATAAAACGTCTATCGTTATAAAAATGTGAGGAAGGAAAATTACTGAAAGAAATGAACAACCTGGCTGTAAATATATGGAAGAAAACAAGGAGATGAGCCAACAGCCAGTGAGGATTTGTTAGAAAGAAACCATACCAAGCCACTCATTTATTGCAGGAAGATGATAGCATACTTTTCCTTCATGGCTAGGGAAAAGTATACACATCATGTAATTGAACACTTTTTTTTTTTTTGTGGAGTATCACAGGAAGACCACATGAACAAGCTAGGGGAGCACAGAAAGGATGAAAATATCAAAGGGGAGTTATAAAACAGGTAGGAAAGCTGTATTTGAAGAGAAAACATGAGTGTTTTGTGAACAAGTTATGTGGTAATTCTGGAGTTTTGCAAGTGTTTGCCCATGATCCAGTGTTACTTAATATTTTCATTAATAACTTCTAGAATGGGAAAAAGATGATCAAAATCTGGTGATGATGACCAAGCCAAAGGGACCTGCAAGTGTGACAGAGACACAATAAATCTGGAAAGCACTAGATGTGTGATAGAAATGGGGTTATAAAAAGAGAGTGTAATTTAGCAGGGACAAGTAGCAATTACATGGACAGGAATCATCAACATGAATGAACTCAGGCTCAAAAATTACTCTATAAAGTAGCATCTCTACAGAACAGATTTGGGGATCTTAATGAATAACAACCTCAACAGAAGTCAGAAATTTAATGCTGTTTAGGAAAAGGTAAATGCTGTATCAGAAGGTCTAAGCAAGAATAAGTGAAATAGACTTTGACCTCTATTCAGAATTCTGTAAAGCTTCAGCTCAATATTTGAACATCTGTCCAGTTTTGGGCAGAACACCTCAAGAAATGTAGGGATCAATAAAAAGGAATGCAGCAGAGTTCATGACAAAATACAGAAAAGCACAATCTTTGGCAGCATATTAAAGGAGTTCTGATTGCAGCAGAGTGCAAAGGTATGGCTGAGTCTTCAAAGTCCATAGTAAGGAAGATAAGCAGCGGCAGGTTTACATTATGACCAGAAATTTTTAGGTTAGCTGTAACTCAGAAAACTTGTTCAAACTGAGAGTACAAAAGCTACAGAATAGATTTCCTGGTGATGAGTTTTGTTGGAGCTCTTTAGGGACACATTAAATACCTGTGATGAAGGATTAAAATACCACTGATCTTTCATTCAGGACAAGAAGTAGAATTCTTCAGTGATATAGAGAAAATGATATTAATGTCTTCTTTAAAGTGCTTTTATAAAACTTATACAAAGAATTAAATTTGAAACTGTTACTGAGGGTTTACTCCTGGAATAGTGCTCAAAATGTCCATTCAGGAACTGGAACCTCATTTTCAATGGGACAATGAAGTGAAATATTCCCTTGTGTACCAAGAAATCCAGACAAAGTCACGGGGTTTGGATGAGCTTGCAAGATCAGGTCACAACTGGCTCTACTATACTTACTAGAAACTGCTGTCTTTGTAAGAGCTTTTGTTGGAATTGCCCATAAACAGATCTGTTACCTTGCTCAGTCCAAAATTATGACCTTGGCTGAAAAGATGTTTGCTTGAATCCATTACTGGAAAAGTATATTACAAGAAAAATTGCATGCAGCAATGTCTTGAAAGCAGAGAAGGAGCCAACATCAAGATCACTTTCCTATTCTGGAAATTCTGCCCCCAAAAATGAGAGCTTTCAATCATGCAGATAAAATATTGAAACCCAAGAAAGACTGAGGCAAAATCAGCAGAGCTGTATCAGGAAGATCTTATGGAATAAATTCAGTACCATACCTGATATATTATGATTTAGTGACATGCCACTTTATACCGAAGTATGGATTCAAGAGCCAGTCCTTAAGGATGCTGTGCATCTAAACAAAGCACACTCAGGATTCCGCTGATGTGGGCCTAGGAGCTGGGTGAACTTCCACTAGTCAAACTTGTAGAGGAAAGCTTGGATGGGAAGAGGGGGATGTGAGTCCATGCACTGCCCCTGAAGGACTTGGTATAACTCTCTGTGGTCAATGGACTGCTATGACAGATAACTGGCATGCAAGTAGGCCATTTATGTGTAGGAGCTGTGAAGCCATATGCTGAATAGTATATGGAATCATGGTAAATATTAGCTGAGTGGCATGTGTTAATAATAAAAAGAGACTTTTTGTTGTTGTTGTAGATGACTCCAAAAGCTGGAATTTTTTTAATACCAAAACCTGAAAAAGCAAAAGAAAAGAAGGATAGTTGTGACAGCAGAAAGGATGAGGCTGGGGTGCTGAGTCACTGAAATTAGAAAGTAAAAACATTATTAAGTCTCTTTGCCTGATTATGTAGGACTTTTCCCTTACAGTATAACCCCCAGTTTATTGTCAAAGCTCGCTTAAAATAATTCAGTGGCTTCTCATAGAATGCAGCTCTGCTAATTAAATAATTTGTATTTCTTTTTTCCTGATTCTTATACCCACAGTTTTACATCCAACTATCCTAGCCCTTGGAAGACCTGCATACAAATTCCTTTCCATAAATGAAACTTGCGCCTTTCAAAAAAACCCATACAGTGTTGTCACATCAGCCTTCCACTTCATT
The DNA here is from genome assembly GCA_013396695.1 of Sakesphorus luctuosus. NCBI lineage: Eukaryota > Metazoa > Chordata > Aves > Passeriformes > Thamnophilidae > Sakesphorus > Sakesphorus luctuosus. Next base: position 30,293 of record VWZD01000671.1, read on the forward strand.
CTGGGTTGGTCAAAGTTTCAACATAATGTTCATTTTTATTTCTGGCAATTTCCTTTCATAAATCAGTCCCTCTAGTGCCTTAAACACATCTGTTACTTTCCTCTGAACATTTTCCAACCTATCAATATCTTTCTGGAATTGAAGAACCTAGGAATATATCCAGTGTTTTAGGTGAATCATTACTTCAAAAGGATTTTGCATTATTAAGTCCTGTAAGTAATTGCAAAAAATTATAAAAGCTACATTCCAGTAACCCTGAGCCATAAGATGTTGGTGGTCTGCTCTGTATGGTGTAGATAACAACATTCTGTGCACCATGTGGGACACTGATGGGGAAAAAAGCCCTCATGCTCAAAGCAAACTGGATATGCTTCATGGTCCTCTGCAGCCTTTTTGACCTGTGAAGATTATAAACACTTGACTGATATTTTGTAGTCCAGTCTATCTAATTTTTAAATCAGGCAGTGAATAGATATGCTAGTGAAATTCATCTCTGCGCAGATAATCTACATGATGCTTAAATTTCAATTTGAGACCTGTTTTGAGATTTGAGAAGTTCTGACAATAGATTGCAGGCTTTACACTGGTCATATGTTCACCTCTAATAGTTACAAGAGTTAGTCACTTCTGTATAAGTAGACCACAACATATAATAAAGCTGAATTTTTAATTCAGGTTTATGATTCTCCTTTTCTTCTCTCTTTTGAAACATGTTTCCTCTGGGGTATGGTTTACATCAGGCACCAGGAAGGAGGAAGACAGGGTGTTGTAATGAGAACAAGCACTGGTCCAGGCTCCTCCTTTTCAGTTTCTCCTTGAGCTCATCCTGACCTGTCTCTGGGACCTGAGCTTGGCAGAGCACTTCTGTTCCTATACTTCCCTTGGTTATTCCATCTCCCCAGCATTTATGTTGCCACCTGTTTCATCCGCTAGTGTTTCTGCCTGAGTTTCTTACTAAACAGAGGTAAATACAGATCATCAGCATACAACAGTTCTATCTTTGTGTGCACGGGCCATGCCAAGACTTCATCTAACACTGTTCCCATCTTTCTCAACCAGACCAAAGATGAAGCAGTGCCCTACTTTGTACCAAACTCTAAAAGCAAGGGATTGATCCTTCAGGAACATTGCCAGTGTGGCTATCTCCTTGTAGGGTTTTATTGTCAAGGAAATTGTGATCGAGCTACTTATACATCTTTGCATGTTGCTACTTCTTGGTGATAATTAAATTTTGAATTCCTAGAAAGAGAGAACTTCACACACCACCACATGAAGACATACCATCCAATGGTAACTTGTGCTCTCTTGATGTTCTTAGCATACTGCTTGCCATTTTCCCCTTTTTGTTTAGGAATAAGAATTAGTGTAAGACACCAGATTGCTAACTCCTATATGAATAAATGGCCCAGTCAAAACTAAATATACTACCTGAGGGAGCTGAAGGACTTTTGTATGGGACTATAAGCACAGTCCTTCTGCTGCTTAAGAATCTGTGAAGCAGATTTAGTTGCTTTAAAAAGGCAGCTGACTCTCATCACCTGCTGTGTTCGTGTTCTTCCCATCACTGTTGATATAACTTATACTGGAATCTGAGCCTCTAATAAAACATTTGAGTGTTTTATTTTGCATTTTATTTTGTTGTATTTTTTAATGCACATCAAAGTCATTCATAATTCCCAGAATTTTCTACACTTAACTGTTTGCTTAAGCAAAGACTTTAGTGATGGTGTGAATTATTTATTTATACAGTCTACTTTTAAGTTGGGGCCAACATTAATTTGGCTGGGTCATTGGCATTGTGGATTTAATTGCCATGTAAATAGCTATGGAGCCTATCTCTTTAATTAGTGTGCTGAATTCTACACAATTTATGAATAAAATATACTTATTTTGACATTTTGAACCAGCTATTTTATTAATGAAGAATTTACCAGTGTTATGCCAATTCCCTTGCCTTTTGTTAATTATATGCCTCTCTTGCATTTTCTGATATGTTAATTTTGTTTGGTATAAATATTTGTCCTCATTAAGATGAATACATTGTCAATGTTGACTCACTCTTTTCCTTCTACAGATAACTTAAATGGGACTTCATTTTTTCATTTTGTTATTCTTACTGCTTTGTAAGAATCATCTAACTCCATCTTCCATAAAATCCTCTTCACCCAAGGAATGGCCTAGCTTTATCTACAGGGTATGCATACCATGTTGAAAGGGATATAGGATAGGATTTAGTTAGTTGTGTTTCTCAAAGGAGGGAATAAAGAGATAAGTTTTGCTAAGACACACTGTCCCTTCCGTGAACTTCTTCTGCTAGATTGGTAATTCACACATGATGCATGCTAAGAGGCCTGAAGTATGCAGATATGGAACAAGGGACATGGACATGGACAGAAGGCAGCTGTGGTGCCCGAGTGCTTTTAGAAAGATGTCATAAACTTAGACAGGAATAGCTACGTCCCTCTGAAAAGCAAGGGCTTTTTCAACCTCACATTCCTTTCTAGGGTTAGCCTGACTCCCTTTCCCTCTCAAAGAATAAGAGAGCAAACAACCAAATAAAATTGACATACAACTACAAGTCTGTTTTTTCACACAGCTTGTGTATTTTTGCTTGCACATGAACTGATATTGTGCCAAGACCACCAGGGAGATATAAAGGATATACTGATGGAGTAAGGAGAGAGCTGGGGAGGCAGGTGTGAAATGTTTAGAGGAAGGAACTGCAAGTTTGCCCCTGTAAAATGGGAATGGCAGCTACAAATAGCTGTTTTACAAACCAGATTAACTTTAAAAACATGAAGTCCCCTGATTTTGTCAGGCATCTACACAGTTGTTTGAAATGAAAGCTGATAAGGGAGGCCAGGCCTTTAGAAGCTCAAGTTGAATGCTGTAGATAAAACTTGCTGATGAGAAGGAGACAAAATGTTGACCACTGGCATGATTTGGGATAAGAGTTCAAGAAAATAGAGGAGCATAGAACAGAATCATAGAACAGAATAATACAATCATTAAGGTTGGAAAAGACCTCCAAGACCATCAAGTCCTACTTTTGGCTAAACACCACCTTGTCAACTAAACCACAGCACTAAGTGCCATGTTCCAATTGTTTCTTGAGCACTTCCATGGATGGTGAATCCACCACTTCCCTGGGCAGTCTGTCCCAATGGTTGACAACCCTTTCAGAGAAGAAATCCTTCCTGAAAGTATGTAATTCTTCCTGAAGTAAAGTACTTCTTATAAGTAACTTTAAACGAAATAACAACTATGTAATAATTGAATCACAAAGATGATAAAGAACGATGTACTTGTATAATTTTATAAACAACCGAAAAGCTTGAAATTGTGTAACTTTTAAGAAGCTAGGAAACACCAACAGTTGGGCAAGCACTTAGAAACAAATACTGCTAAAGTTTCAGATATTACATTGCAAAGCAGTCAGGCTTTTGTATTGGGGGCAGAAAAGCTGGCATGAACATGAGTTCAATGCTGAAGGAGCAACACCTTAGAGAAGAATCTTTTTTTTTTATGAGCCAGTCACATATAAACACCACATTAATAGTGACATGACAAGCAGATTATTACACTGCTTTGGACAGATTCTATCAAATATTAAGCCAAATTCAGCTGAGGTTGTACCTCTTGGCCTCTTGTAGCGGTTACAAAGAGTTCAGTACTTCCACCACTCCTTGTCAGAACATGCAAGCTTTCTGTTTAATTTATGCCTTTCCTGTTACAGCTTCTAACCTATGCTAGGTCACAGAAAAGTGTCGGGAGAAGACAAATCAAAGGAAGCAGTCATAGCTGAGAGTAAAAACAGAACAGCCACACTTCTAAAGATGCAAACAAGTCTGCAGATGCAAAATTTGATGTGGTTCCAAGGATACAAATGAGAAAAGCCACTGCATAGTAGATCTACTGGCAAACCACATCAGAGTCAGGAAATCCCCCGAGACAGATATAGTTGGAGGGTAGTGCAATGATCAGGGAGTGCCATACTTACCTGTCCAGAATCAGGGAAGAGAGGAAGGAGTGGAGTGAGTCTTGCTCAGGAAGGTTCTGCCAGAAGTGGTGTGCAGGGCATGTACTGCAGGAGCCACCAAGCCAACATCAACCCACCAGCTGGCCTACATCCTTCGTGGCTGGTGCACCACAGCTCTTGCAGCAACTCTGGCAGTTGGATCAGTTAAGAAGACACATCCAGAAAATTATAGCATCTCCTTGGGGGAGGGTAAGGCTCATCCTGATGAAATAGTGTGGTCAAATGGAAATATATTTGACTGGAAGACAAGTGTCACTAATTGGAAGGAGCTGTAAGATACATCTGCCTGTGAGCAATGTGGATGCCAATGTGGTTTGGCTGGGAATGGCCCCAGGGTTGAACTGAGATGCATCTCATAACATGGACTGGTCCTCGCATGTGTGGTCACTGCCTATCCACAGCAGCAGCTCAGCTTTATCAGGCTGGATGTGTACTCATTTCAGAGACAAGGAGCTTTTAGTCAACAGTTGCACTAAGAGTCTGGAGTCTCTGTGTACGTGGATATGTGTGGTTGTGCATTTGCATAGTGCTTCACTGACATAGAGGATATTTTGACCCAAGGAATGGCATATAATTATCACACCATGGATCAACTCTTTATCTCTGAGCTTCAACATCCTCACAGACTCTGTACTATTGTCCAGATTAAGTGAAAATACTTTTCAGTTCCTACATATTTTTCTCCCCCTAGGTGTGCTGTGAGTAAACAAAAATGGTCAGGTTTGTATATCTACTGAGGAAAATTATCCATCAAAGGACAGATGGAGGATCTGGGCCTGCACATGGATGTAGATCCTGCCTGCTGCAAGTCACCTAGAAATATGGAAAATCTCTTCTGACTTTTAAAGTCTGAAGTCTTTAACATGTGGATCACTTTCCATTGCAGACAAATTTCAGGTCATCAGGCTTATTTCAGTTGCAGCAAAAATGAGAATTTTAATGTAGATTTAAAAGTCATCTGAGAGTAATCCACTGAGCTCCTTGTTGAGCCATCTCCACCTTCTTCTACTTTTTGAATTTTGCCATTTTGGGACTGTGACTACATTCACACTTTATTTTCTACTTCCATTGTTTATTTTTCTACTATGCTCCTAATTTAGCATTTTTTGAGGTGCTGGAAGGCTTCCTCTGAAATTATTTGATCATGTACATTTGTGGAGTGCTTTAATGTCATCTGCTACTTACTTTTGTAACATGCATTTTAGACATGTTTGAGATTTGTTTGAACATTAAGTTCCGTTGTGGATGGAAGCCAGCATACTGCTTTCACATCACAGATCTGCACTCAATTGTGTAACATTTGGATCAGGAACATTTAGGATTAAATATGTTTTCTAAATGTTTTGAGAAAGCATTACTCAACATAAGGTCTGCTGCAGCATTCACATTTTTCAGGTAACAGATCTCAATGCTCTGAACAGCAGGACTTTGAAGACTTCAGCCAAGAGGTGACTTGATTTGTTAATCTTATTTTTTTTCTGTGTTTCTTTTCATCTCCTCTATTTCATTACATTTGAAAATTAAAACAAATTCTGCCAAGAGCAAATTTGTTTGCATATTGCCCTTTGTTTGCACTGACATTTATACATTTGTATATGATTATAATTCTTTCTTATGCTGAAATCATTTCTGCTTTAGAGTCACTACAGTCTAAGTAAGGGATATCCTACTGTGACTTCAACACAATAAACAGATTGAAGTGTCAATGATTTCAGCTGCGTTTTGTCTTACAAAGTTACACATGCTCTATTCCATTTAAGCTAAACAATCCCAAGAAACAGAGATGACAGGATAAAGGGTCACAGTCAAAGATGTGAGGTCTTTAGTGAAGCTAACTGCAATAGGAAAAATTACGGATTATATGTCTGTGCTTCTCTTTCATTTATTTGTTAATTAAAAGAACGTGAGTGATATCCTGGTATAAAGAAATTTCTTTACAACGTTGCATTCTGTTCCCCAGATATTCCTGCAATTGGTCATGAGACTTGATTTATGAGGACAGAGATGAACCACACACAGGTGTACAGAGAAGGATGCTCTAGGAAATTATAAAAACCCACATTATAGGAAGTCCATTAGCTTTCACTTCCTAAATAATTAAACAGCACACTCATTCACCTTATCTCTAGAAGTAAAAATGGATCTTTTGCAAAGGACATCGTCTTTTACTGCAGAAAATAGGTTGGTTCTGCATACAAAAAAACAGAATACAGTTTGAAATGTGCAGTAGAAATCCTGGAGAACCCATAGAAATCAATCAAATGTCATTACAAATGCACATTAAAACCTAGAATTTTTATTGTTTATGCAAGTCAACATGAAGCGATAACTGTACAGTTATTTGTGGATCAAAATTGTTCATCAGTAGAGTTTATCAGATACTTCTCAATACAACATGTTTTCGTTGAAGCAAAAAAATGTTGTTCCTTTAAAGTAAAATGTTTGCAGAAATAACTCAGTGGTTTGAAAGCCAGTTATCCTTGGGTTATGCCCAATCACGTTAATTCAGCCAAAGCTTTCAGGAACTCAGATATTAGACTTTGTAGAAGGAATTTCAGAAGCCTAGAAAACTTCAGTCAGGACCCAGATTTCCACACCACTTAGCCACTTCACTTTACATTGAAGGCTTTTCAGGCTGTTCTTTAGCCTCTCAGGATGGTCAAGGTAACAACACAAGTAAAAACCAGCTGATTATACAGTTTCTTTATTAATAATTCCAAGATGAGATATTTTGTTTCCTCTTCAGGTGGCAGTTTTAAATATTTTAATTTTCATTTCAAAATAAGAAAAAATTTTTGGCTCTTTCAAAACTTTCTACATCATTGGGAATTCAGAATTTTGAGCTACTATAACCACAATAATTTAGAGTTTCTAATGTTTTTTATGTAAATATTTGTAAAACATTTGGAATGTCCACAGTTGTTCTGATTAGTCTGAAAGTTCAAATCAAACTCTCAAGGTTTTATGTATTTTTAGGTGTACTTTACTACTCTTCTGTTTGCATTTTTCAGTTATCCAGTAAGGAGGCAGAAATATTAGGATGTGATTCAGATGCCTGTACTGTCTAAAAATATTAGCAAGTGGTGATTAATCAAAATCACATTGCACAGAGTGGTATTTCTTTGCATGAATTATTTTCAAATATGTATTATACTAGTGGCGTAAGAGATATAAATTACAAGATATTGGGTAATTTCCTGCCTGGGTAACTAATAGAGACTACTAATTTGACTTTCTCTAGGAAAATCAATCAGCTACAAATTCTGATCTTTATGCATAGGATTACACATTCAAAGCATTTAAAGACTTGAACCGACTCAGCTTCATAAAGGTGCATCCCAAGTCCTAAATGCACAGCACTGAGTTAGCCAAATACTTCATGGGTTTGTGTCCATTTCTCAAGTATGAATGACTGCCAGAGGTAGTCTGCAAAACTAAAGGGGCCATAATTTCATCTTACTGATACCAAAAGATTGATGGATTGATGGAAAATGTATACAGCAAACAACATTAGTAATGATTAGTGTAACCAATTGTACAGGTCTCAAACATCAGACTATTGGGTGTTCTTGAGCATTTTTTGCTGACAACTAAGGCGAGCAGCGTCCTTCTGTAACACACATCTTGGGTGTTCAACACAAAGGATGAACTGCAAAGCTCTTATCGTTAGTATTCAAGATTTTCTGTGTCAGAAAACACACGTATGTGGTGAGACCATGTACCAAATAATTGTCTCCCATTAGTCAAGGTCTCCCTATTTTACCTGCCAACCAGCTTCACCACCACCTTACTATGTTTCATTGCCCTTTGTTTTTCACTGCTTTCCCTGTGACTTAACAGCTGTTAGCAAAACTTGTGTACTGAATCCCTACTAAACTTAAGACTGAAGAAAATGAGGTGCATTAAAACATGGTGTCTCTTTTTGATCCTTCCTGGTATATTTATAAGTTACAATTTCTTTATTCAAGTGATTTAATCAAGACAAAAACTGACTCAAAGGTGCTAGCACAAGGAAAATTTTAAGATGGCAATACTTAGGAAGTCTGCGAAGATAAATACAGATGCAGAATATCCTGCCTATAGTTGTCTCACAGCTGTTTCAATTTGTGGCTCTAGCCGCAATGAGCAAATCTTGATGCTTCGTAGTGCCCATTCCGAGACTCCCTAAATTCTCTACTGACGGAGCCTCAGTTTTGGAAAATGAAGCTATCAGCCTTCTGAAAATCAGTCTGCCTAAAGATATTATTAGACTGAGAAAACCTATGACCTCCAAACCTACTTATCAGCTATCCATACTGATTGTGGCCTACAAAGTGTTCAGACTGTCCTCATTACAAATCATTGTGCTGCAAAAACTGAACAAATAAAGAATTCAGTTTATACTAAGTTACGGCTTTGTTTCTGCATTGAGATGTAGAGGATGGAGAAATTATCTATGCATTTAGCAATCTATGATCATAAAACATTATCACTCCTCTCTAAAAGCACATCTCAATACCAGAAGACTTTTTTTTTTGTTAACAGAGAAAGTTTAAATAATCAGCAGTCAAAATTTTTCAGGTCAGATTTCACAGGTTTCTGGATCAGACTTTATAATGAACTTCATCTCAGTGCTTCATTTAAAGAATTCTGTATTTCCACTGAACTTAGTAGGACTGCTCATGTGCATAAAATTAAGCACTCCTGAAAATGAGCTAGGACAGGGTTTCTCCATCTTACCATTTTTCCCTCAAAATAGACACCCAGAGAGATTTGCTAATGTGCACAAGCAGGGTTCAGTGATAATTTTTATAAACGTGTCTTTTCTCATTGACTTCTGGGGGAAAAGAAGCAAGTAATGTATTCCAGATGAACACTTGTGTGACATTGTAAGGTGTCATTAATACACTTCATGTTTTCCCTGGAGCACAAATGGAGAAGTACAGGACCTCTGGCTTGGGAAGGCAGCCCCTACCACTTCTGGCAGTGTGGTGTTTCATTCTGCCACCTCTTGTAAGGCTGAACAAAACCCAGACCCCAACTCTGATGAGAGCCAAAGGTGTTGCTTTCCAATCTGCTACATCTTCAGTTGCATATTGCATCTCAGACTACACAGGCACTTTCTTTTATCATGTTTGTGTTGCACTTTCTCAATCAGAGAAAGAAAAACCTATATGACAGGCTGAGAAAGCTGGGTCTTTTCAGCCTGGAGAAGAGAAGGTTGTGTGGAGACCTCATAGCAATAGCTGAAGGGGGCCTATAAGCAAGATGGAAAGGGACCCTTCACCAGGAACTGTAGCCAGAGGACAAGGAATAATAGGTTCAAACTGAAAGAAGGAAATTTAGGTTAGATAAGCAGAAGACATTCTTTACTACAAGAGTGGTGAGGTACTGGCACAGGTTGCTCAGAGAAGCTGTGGATGCCCCACTCCTGGACATGTTTCAGGCAAAGTTGGCTGGGACCCTGAGCAACCTGTTCTAGTGGGAGGTATCCCTGTCCATGACAGGGGAGTTGAAACTAGGTGATCTTTAAGGTCCTTGCTAGCCCCAACCATTCTATGATTCTGTAAAACGGAAAAATGCCGCCTACTTTACCTGGATCCCAGATCAATACATTTACAGGACAAATTCAGCTAGATATCTTCAAACATCAACAACCATGACCTTTTTTGTGGCCTCTGAGGGAAACCAGTATGTAGAAAATCTTTAAAAAGCAATTGTAGGAGGTCTGTGATGAACCACATACAATATATGTAACTATTTCCCTGTAAATGAGTAGGGCAGAGCCTTTTCTAGGACCATACCTTTCAATTTCAGCATCACTGCTAACACAAATGATGGAGAACAAATTCTGAGAAAGACTTTCAGACTCTCCTTTTTTATACAAAAAAATTTCCTGTAAAATCTTGCTCTATATCATGCATCCAAAGGAAGCCCTGAAAATCCTCTGCTAAAAGAGTGTATCAATAAGAACCCCAAACATGCCAGTTAAAAACCACCATCACAATGGGAAAGCAGTTCAAATACCTATGCTTTTAGGTAATAATTACAAGACACTATGTCTAGTAATAGGGTTATGTAGGCAAGGCAATTACTGATTGATGGTGCCAGCAGATCACTTTCATAACAAGGTACAGAATGCAAATGCTTTGTGGAAAACAGTAATTGATTCAGTACCCCATTGGTTATATGCATATTGATATCTAGATTGTCTGAGTAACCTTAAGGCTAAGTAAAATACAGAGAGTAATTTATTATCAGAACTTTCCCAAATATATTATCTCATTCACACATGTATTTTGAGATTCAACTCTGAACTGTGCTATCCAAAATGTCTGTCAGGTCTTGGAAAAAGCAAGAGACACTCCCGGAGGATCTAGGAGAGTCTGAGAGTTTAGCAGAGTGGGAATATGTGTAGCATGCTTCCTTCCACTGCTCTCCCATTCGTTTCAGTTCCCTTGGGAACTGGTGGCACCAAGGAGCTCCAGCATTACCTGAGGAGAGGCATCAGTTCTGACAGATTCAAGGACATACTGCACGGGGGGAAGCAATTTGTATGCAGTTGTATTTACTGACTACAGCACTCAGGTTTGAGATGGTGAATGCTTTTTCACTGGACTTGCTTTCATGAGAAAAATGTGGATTGACTGAGAGTAACATAGTCATGCCTCCTTGGAGATGAGTGAGGAAGATGAACCCTTGAATCTCTGAGCTTCTGGAGATCAGGCTGAGATCTGAACCTGGTGACTGCTTGGCAGGCAGTTTTTTGTCTGGGTTCTGCCTCCACCTCATCAAATTCGTGAAAGTGCCAAATCAAGATCCTGAAGCGACTTTGCAAGGCAAGTTCAGCTAGATGTATATGAACTTGGTAGCTCAATGTTACCCCTGAATTTTTAACGCACTTGTCCTGAAGAGATAATGCAATTCCAAAGGCCTTCTTTGTGAAAAGCAGAAAGATGCTCACTCCAGTTTTAGGGTAAAAATCAATCAGAAATCTTGTAAAATCAAGTGCTTGACCTAAGACAAATTGTCTTTATACTCTGCACTCAAAAGTATTCTCCCATCTAATGCCTTCCACTGTAGCATTGCTTTTCACAGCAATCAGTATTCTGGGGCACAGATTCTTTCCTTTCTTAATGCAAAGCCTTAACTTCCACTTCATTTAGTAGGCTGCATGCTAATGAGTACTGTTTGCAACCTTCACTGTCAGGGAGAAGTCCCATGGTAGCTGTCTCTGATTCCTGGCTGCTTGGGTGCACTGCACGTGGCACCCTTTAATTGGGGGAAAAAAGCCAAATGATGCCTTCCCAATGTGCAGATAAACTGAGCTAAATTAACACAACGGATGCTTCATGTTTCATGCAAAGTTGTCATTCCTTAGAGATCTTCTCTGCTGGCCTTTAACAAAGATTCCATGTAGTCATCAACTTTGCTGTACTTCAGAATCTGGAGGTTGAAAAGCTGAAGCAGCACATGTGTATGTACACAGCTCACAGAGTTATATATGCCAGCAGTTCATGTGTAGCAGTGCCATACAGCTCAACATGGTCTTTAATTAAGATATGTGGCTGCTGTTATGTAGATTACAGCATCACTGTAGTGTGACAGGGGAGATCAAGGTGCCCTTGAATTAGTCACAGTACCTCCAAAGACTTAACCTCTGAGGAGATCAAGATGTCCAGTGCCATCTGCAAGGTGACACACAATGTCAAGAAAGAGCCAAGAACAGAAACTAACTATTTTCAGGAGCCTGACTGATGTAGCCAAAGGAGTATACTGTAATTGTACAGGATGCTATGAGCATTTATACACAGCAGAGTAGACATTATTTGATAAAACTTGGTCAGGAAATAGTTAATATTTTCAAAGAAAAATTTTGAAATAAGTTAGTGTTCTCCCAGAACTTAACCTGTACATGAATTTCCTCCTGAGAAATGCTGAAGCTTCAGGCTATGTGGATGTGAAACATAACTTAGTATGCACTAGGGAGAGGAATCCTGCATTAGGTTCAGCTCCTGTCTCAACTATATCTGATTATGTTCCACAGTTTAAGGCTTGTTACTTGATTTGAAAGCCTGTTATGTCTCAGGAAACTTATACATATAACTTCTAGCTGCTTTCATAGTTTAAAAGCTGTCATTTCCCCTTCTGCACAAAGAAATGCTTTTCCTGTCTATGTCAAAGCGATCCTCACAGCTCTCCCACGGAGTTTTGAAAGCGTGTTCTGGTACAGCAACACAGCTTTTATTCTGTGAGAGCAATTTGCTCTGCCATTATATTGTCTGCAGGTATGCAGCTGTATTGTTTTACCATGTTGATCTTGGAAGAACCTGGAAAGCTCATAAACTGGAAAGCAATTGGTTTCCAGCTGAAGCCGTACTTCTTCCTAGCCCACTGTGCTCTCCAGGTGAATCTCTGTGGGATTTTGTTGAAGAGGAAAAGGAAAACGCAGCTGTATTCAGACTGGGGCAAATGCACTATAAATAAAGGGTTACATCCTTCTCTGCTTCTTACTCATTCCTTCTTATCAGCTCACATATATCATAAGCATACCTCATCCTGAGTCTACATCAGTTGTCCACAACTCCCACCACCCAGTTCCACACTTCTCTTGATGCTGGGAGCCTGCATATTGACTGTGTTCACAGAGATACTTTACAGATAAACACGGGCAACTCGTGAAAGACGGATGATGAACACATGCTGGACAGAAAAAACACTATCTGCAGAAGGCATAGAATCACACAACTGCCCACCCACAGCTCTAGCATCCCAGACACTTAAATATATCACCAGTGACACCACCACCCTCAGTCTATACTCAAGGCTTCCCAGTAAAATACATAAATAGGAAAAAGTATAAGAGACCAAGGTCACATGCTGCAAGAGAGAGGTGAGGGGAAAACACCTTGCCCCAAGAGACAGTGCTGAGCTGCCCTGCAAATGAAGTTGCCATATATGCAAGCTGTTCATAGCCTGCAAATATGGATAGGAATGAAACGTATGGAGTTCATGGAGAATTTCTATGGAGCTCCATGCAGTTACAGAGGCATTCCTCCTTAAATTTAAGAGAGTTAATTAGAATAATATATGTGCCAGTTCAGCATGATGCCTGATGATCATGCTGTGGAGAAAGGAAAGAAAAGCTTTCTTGAGAGAAAATGCCATTATCTACCTAAAGCAAATACAAATCTGGAACTTGGTGAATCCTCTTTCAGAGATGTTACAATCTTCAGTCACACAGTGCGTGGATGTGATCCACAATACAGTGCACACAGTCAGCTGTTCAGCATGTCGCCCAGTTGCTAAGTATGAAGCCAGAAATAAGTAGGCAGGTCAGTTTCCACCTCATTAACACAGTGGGAGGGGGAAGGTCTGAAAAATAAGATTGTAAAAACAGCTATGAAATCTTGTTGGAAGCTAAACAATACCCATTCCTTTACCTTATTTCTCTTTGTCTCATTCAATGGCTTATTTTCAGTTGTTCCTAACTGCTGGTGATTTTTCCCTCTCCTAACCTTTAAGAATCCCAAAGCACAGAAACAATTTTCTCATTTACTTGAGCTACAGGAGCTTTATTTTCTTTCTTTTCTGGAAAAGTAGAGATTATCTCAGAACGACTAGCTTTTGCATCACTGTAAAAACAAGCTTTGTGTGCTGAGAGTTCAGGTAGGGCAGGAGGATACAACTGGAGCAATGTCAGCGCTCAACAAATATTTTGCTTTTAATGTACTTCAAAGAGATCATCACTCTTGCAACCACTGCTCTTGGGAGCAATGTCCCAGGACACATTCTTCAAGGGTTTTCATAAAAGCACCATCCTTCACGCCCAAGGAAGTGTGACTAAATGTGTTTATGTTAGTATGTTTTTGGGGTTTTTTTCATTGCCTTTCTCTAATGCATTAATTTTTTAAAACCTCTGGTAACAAAAGCCTTAAGTGAAAGGTTAAATATGTGGAAGGAAAGGTAATACAAATGTTTGATAAAAGAAAAAAATAGACATGAAAGATGAAAAAATCTGTTTTGTTCAGAATTTGAACTGAATTCTTCTCTCCTAGAGATTCATCTGCAGCCAGTTTTTACTGTTGGATGGGGGGCAGAATTTAGTATGTGTTGCTTTGATTTATTTTTTTAATTAAAAAGAGAAAGAATAGGATTCTGCTCCTCCCTTATATTCACATCATGACTTCTAAATGGAAAGTATTGTGTTGGAAAGCAAAGGCTTTTTAGTAGGACACCCATTCACTCTACAAACCTTACATAACAGTTTATGATACAGGTTAGCAATTCTGCCATGACAAACAGGATAGGAGGTATATGGTTGCTTTCCTGGGAATGCATAAAACCCCCACATACTGCAAAGGTTTTGCAAAAAAGCCAATTGTGAAATCCAGTATCAACCATAGAAGACAGGCCTGGACTAGAAGACAAAGGTAGTCTGGTCTCACTCAAATAGTTCCTAAAATCTATAGAAATCCTCCCGAAGTGGTGCTGCTTGGTCTGACCAACCTGCTTGATGAGCAAGATTCCTCCCACCTGTCTGTTTCCAAATGAACCTTCTGAAATGACAGGTAATAATTTCTCAATAATATTTCAATTTGAAGTGTTAATGGAAAGGAAGCTTTGCTTGGACAAAACCCAATTCTTGTTTTTTGAGGGCACCACATAAAAAGCCAGCTTCATGCCAGGTGCCATCCCTGGCTGGGGAGCAGAGGCCAGAACTTGCCCCAACAACCAGTGCTGCAGCTGTGAGGGCTGGGAATGCTGGTGGGCCAGGCTGCTTGTGAGGATGGTGCTCACTGCCCTGTCTCTCCTGTGCTGGCATGCCAGAGCCTGCACACTGGCCTTGGCCTGGTGCTGGGATGAGTGTCCAGGGCATGGAGCCATGTCCATGGCTCATATCCTGTGGGTCCCTTGTGGGGTCACAGAGAGATGTGCTCTGACACACATTGGCTTCATGAGCCATGTGGATCCTTGGTGCTGGTGGAGCTTGGCACATCCCCTGGCTGCAGCCTGGTGTCCCAACCCCACCGTAGGCTTCCATCTGTAAAGTGCCAAACTGTGGATCTGTGAATGCCTTGTGGAACACCTCCCTGCAAAAGGAAAGAGCTGGTGTGGGTAAGGGGCTGGGGGTCACTGAGGGACTGCAAGCGTAAGAGAGATCTGTGTATCAGAGCATGAAACATAGCAGTCATCATAAGGTGTCACTCCACTGACTTCAAAAGAAAGGGGCAGACTTTTAATTTATTAACAAAATTTTGTTGGTAGCTGAAAGAATTTGGTGCTTGGGCTTGGAAGCTGTGGTGCATTCAGCTCCATGAATTAAACACCAATAAAGACACCTAAAAATCTCTACAGGCTTGGCTGGCAGAGTACGGTGAACGGTTCTGCAAAGTTCCCCACAAAGACTTACAGGGTGTCTTACAAACAACCCTGAAGATAAAAGAGTAGGCGTGTCTGCCTTGAAGGCTCAGTTGCCTCTCCACCCACCAAGGAGCTGTGCTGATTATTGCTTTTTGTGTTCACAAGGTAAGGACCTTGACACTCACAATACCAGCCTACCCACCCAAAGACAAACTGTTCTACACAGCCACAGGGTCCTTCCTGCAGCCTGCCCTGCCTGGCCATTCCCTCACTCTGAGACAATGCTGGCAGCAGTATTTGCTCCCTTCCCTGCCCATGTGTCTCTGTGGGACCTTCATTTTCCCCTGGTACAACAGTACCTCACCACAAGGCTTACAGCATGCAGCTAGTTAAAAATAGCATTCCAGGAGTTGAACACAGCAAAGCCTCAGCCTTCCTGTGCTGTAGCCTCGTTTGATTATTCATTTTCCTTTCCTGTATAGGTATAATGACAGCCTGTCACATGCCTTTTTTGTTTGGTTTTGGTAGGGAAGGTTTAAGGAAAGGTTTTTCACTGTAGTTTCAGGTGAGAAAAATGCCATTATTTCTCAATACTTTATTCACAATAAGCAGAATGATTCTGTAACAACTTCAAATGAAACTTTGGTTAAAACAGTGATAAAATGGTGGAGAGATGCTTTTATTATTTTAAAACATGACATCTTTTTTTAAAAAACGATAATAGAAACAGCACGAAAATTTCCAGGGAAATTATGCCCCCCTCCTTTGAGCAGCCTTTATTTGCACTTGGGAATGTACAGCCCATTTCAGACAAGTGCTGTCCTGCAACAGATGGCCCTCTGAGGGGTTGGTACAGCACTGAGAGTAACAAGATTCTGCTCTTCAGTTAGGAACATTAGATGATGGTGGAAAGTACATAATGTAGCTGATGTAACCATTAATAAACCCAGTAACACCAGTTTAGGCTATTTTCAGTCATCACCTCATTTGCCACATGGTGTCCTAAATGGTATGGCAAATCACATACTATTACAACCTTTATCTCCTATAATCAGTCCCCATGTTTATATCTGTAGTACCTGCCACAGAGATCTGAAAGTTTCTCCCACCAAGGAGATTTGCAGCTGTTTGTGTAAATCAGTGGTGTTTGATTGAACAAAAACTCCATATGTCACTCACCTGTTTGCTGAATATGAGACATTGTTAAGTTCTATAAATTAACAGGGGTAAATTGCTTTTACCCTAAATTAATTCTCAGCTACACAAATAGGTTAAATAATTTAATGAGGTCCTAAGTCCGCATGACAGCTTTAATTTAGTGCATAACTTTCACTGCGTGTTGAAGTAGTTTTGAGGTCAGTTGTATTAAACAAATGCTAGCCTAAAGACAGTTGAGCTGTGCAAATAGTTCCCTGAATTGGGAAGCATATAACCAACAGATAACTCAGTTACGCTTAAACTTTTATAGATGTTATTTCTTTCATCTTCTGGGCTTTGGAGAGGGCCTCGCTGTAGCAATCACAGTGACATATGTGCAGCCCCCATTAGGAAAAAATATTTTCTGAGCTGATATCTGAGATTGAACTCACATAAATCAAGGTTTAGACATTTTTTATCGCCTGCTAATACACATGCAGGTACACCATTTTTTAGCTTCCACACCCCTGCCCCCTTTCTTCACAATATATTATTTCTAAGGGAAAGTTGAATTAAGTTTCTGGTCTTTGTTTTTTTCTGTTTTTCCTTCAGCTCTATATTGTCATACCTTGCCAGCTAATCTCACGTTCCTTGAGAACAGCATATCCTACCATTTAAGTAAAAATGGTTTTCAGAAAAAATATGTCCTATGAGATGTTATGACATTTTGTGAAACAACATAATGCAATATGACTGATGCAGATGGATATGCCCCATAAAGCTGAGAGATTTAGACATGTAGTTTTCCCCCCAAAAATCACTTCATAAAGCAGTTTTGTTTAAAATACCAGTTTGAAATCCTATTTAAACTCCTTTGAACAGATAGAAAGTTTATTTAAAGTTTTATGTAAAAGGGTTTTTACCTGAATGCTTAGAGATGTCCTATGTTCAATGCTTTCTTCAGCTCACTATGCAGGGGAAAAATATACAATATATAAGAAAGCACCTAGTTAATGTGTCCTTCTTATTCCCATCCCTGAATGAAGAGAAATGCTTTAGTGCGATCAATAGTTATAAATCATTACAAATTATTTGAAGCTTTATTTCATCTACTTTTATTATAATGTCCATGCCATCTGCTGTACATATTGAGCTTATTACACTAATTCATTTTGCAAGCTCCAACCTATGAGAGAGAGGTGTCAGAGGGCAATTGATTAAGGGATATTTGTTCTGCTACAGCTTTTTCTTTAATTTCTCTCCAAAAGGATTTCAGGTTGAGCAAGGGAGCTGACATGATAATGGGGCCTCAGGTCAGGAGATAAATGAGACATGTGACTTTGTGCATTCATTAATATCAGAACATCTTTTAACCTGATGGTGCTGGGAGGGGCAGTGGGTGTCAGCCATGTGTTAGTTTAAAGCCAAAGGCAAAGGTTGTTTCTCTTCTGAAAAGCTGAAAGAGAATGGATGCTTGCCATATAAGTGATAGCTGAATCCAAGAATCTACCTCCCATGCAGCCCTTATTATTTACAGTAAAATGAATTTTGTGTGATGGCATAGGACAAAGAGGAAAAGTGGAAGAAAGAAAAACTAAAAAGGTCCTCTAATATTGCATGTGATATCATTTCTATAGAGAGAGAATATTCGTACAGTATGGAGTATCTCTACCACAGAGTAAGAGTTGTTTGTTTACAAGCTTTCCAGCCTTGACATGTATATGCTCAAATTCTTGCCTTCCGTATTTGCAATAACCCAGCATTAAGATACAAGGGTTACAGGTGCTTGAAAAAAATCCATCACCTTGTCTCTATCAGTTCAAGACAGTATCAAGAAGACGCATACAAGACATGCCATAAATATCAGAGACCTTAGAGCACTAAGTCCAAGTGTGACAGTAGCCTGAATATTTAATAACTAATGCTATCTTTACAACTGCAACTTAAAGCTTTATCACATTTTGACCTATTTATAATTGATTTGTCCATCATATCTGAGGTCCTGACACTGTATATACAGCTAGGTAACATTTACACACGCATTAGCGGTTCCACTGAATTCAATGGAAAACCATGAAAAATCTTATTAAGTGGAGACTGGTGCTGGATCTTTTAAATGCAGACAGCCATGCTTGAAATACATCAGTCTGAGATCCTCTCTAAAGGTCAGGACAGCATTTTAGCACAAGCTTCCTCATCCTGACCAAGCTGGACAACACAATATAGCTGAGTTCAATCACTTTGAGCTGTGGCCCTGCATTTTCTGCATGTGTTTTGAAGGCTTGGCTCTGTACCACATTGTACAACTTGCACTTAGCTTGTGGCTCCTTTTAAATTGCAGTCATTGAAGGCTCCAAATGCAAGCCTAGGCATTGTCAAATTACACTTCTCCCTCTCTCATGTTTTTTCCAGTGTGCCAGCAAAGTGACCAGATTGCCACATTTCATTTGGAGAAAAACAGAACATTTTAATTTATTTGTGTAAAGAAGTCCTTGGACAGTCTTAGTTTTATGTGAAATTTTTATTAGCCAATGATTACTTCAAACATCAATTCTGCTGATTTTCAAGCACATAATTCACATTGAAGTCAAATGGCACACTGCAAAAGTCTGTTATACTTCCTATCAGTGGTATGTCCCAGCTACTTACAGAATCATCTGGCTGAGACCTTTACTGTTATAATACTTCCAGACATCTTGAAAGCTACAATAAATACAGTCTGCTTCTGTTCATGAAAAAAAGGCAACATGACACTCCCCAGTCTGGTTGTGTTATTTTGTGGATCTAGTTTCCTCTGTGCACAGGCTCCTGTCTTCCCTGTTATTAGGCACTTTACAGCTCCAGTGCTAATTGCACAAATCGGTTCATTTACAGCCAGCACAACAGAAAACAGGGCAACAATGGAGACAAAAAGACTGCAGTAAGGCATTGCCACTGGTTTACTGATGGATGCTGAATAGAAGTGCCAGCTGTGTCTTGTAAAAAGAGGCAACTGAAAATCCCAACAAGGACTTTGTGAATTCAGAGACATTTTTGTGTTTGCAAAGAAGAAAACAGCAGAAGGGATTACCAAGAGCTTCCCACCCACAGGCCATCACCCTGTGTTGAGATATGGGGTGCTGTTCCATGTTATTGCTACTGCAGTTTGTAAAATACGGGATTTAGTGCTGCATTAAGAAAAAACTACCTTCTTTCTCTCTTCGACAAAGCTTCAGTTAGTCTTTCTGTACCCACATCTCTCTAGTGGGGTTTCTCTGCAGCTTACTAAACTTTCAGCACTGAATCAGCATCACTGAGAGCCTGACAACTGAGTCAGGAGTCTGACTGCTGGGTAACTCCTTTGCTGGAGAGTAAACAAACTCCTTTATAGAATGCAGTCTCAGGAGAGTTCTTCTCCAATTGGCACAAACTGTGAAACATATCCTTTCCCTGCTACACAGGGAGAAAAAGTAATACCCTTCTGCTCTAATCGCCCCTGCAGCAATCTAATATATCCTTATTGGTATAGCCAAAGCCACCAGCTGGATCTACGCTGAAGGTTTGCAGTGTGGGAGAAGACCCAGGATTCACTAAATGGCAGGAGTATTTTAAGTGCTGGGCCTATGAGGATGTGGTCTCTCTGATTTCTACTGCTCCTAATGTTGATAGGTTAATGTCAGAGGTTTAATTAAAAGTGCATCAAAAACATGTCCTCCTCATTGTATTTTTCCCTTAGTCATTCCCTATCCAAGTTTCTTCTTCCCATAATGCCCTAGGGTTCCTTTCCTAGTAATTCTCTCTATTGGTTTATTGTGAAGTTCCACCCCTACCCCCATTGGTCCATTTTCAATCCTTCATTTGCATGCCTTCCTACCAATGAGAAGCTTAGCACTGCCCCTTTCTCTAGAAGCTTCCCTGCTGAGCCCATAAAAGCAAGAGATCCCAATAAAGTATACTTCTGCCACCAAGCCTCCTGGTGTCTGGACCTCTCTTCTGAGTGTGGCATTCTGGGGGGGATGGGAGCGGAGGGGAGCTTTCCTTGGCTTTGAGGGGCTAGAATTGAATCACTAAGAGCTGAATCACTAGAGCTGAATCACGCAGAGCTGAGCCTCTCAGAGCAGAATCGCTCACCAACGTTTGGTGGAAATAATCCACCATTATTGCAGGACCTGGGAAGAGCTGATGAATGCAAGGCACATGGGAGACAAGCCATTTACATTTTGTGGTCTCCACAAAGGAGGTCCCAAAAAGAGTTTAAAGCCATGTTCCTCTGGTAAGAAATAGAAAAGTCTGTAGCTTTGTCACCACAGTGTTTCCTGCCACTTGTTGAGCTGCGCCCTGCAGAGCCCTTTCCTCTTGTGTAATCTCCTGGATAGATATATGGTGCTCACTTTGACTAACAAGGATAAATCTTTCTCAGGATTTAAAACTCGGATCTAAACCTTCATCCCATGGATCAATTCTTAGAGCTAAAGAGGACTGTGTAGGGCAGAGGCAAAAATTCGTAAGTCCCAGCGCAGGGGTTTCAGTAATTTAATAAGGACAAATAAAGCATAGAAAAAATGATTATCAAGAGCATCTTTGCAGATTAGCACCTCACATATTGAAAGCATTACAGAGTCTAAATATTGCATCATGAACATCTTGCTTGTCTATGAGCATGGGCGATACTGCAAACCACGTAGGAGTTAGATTTTACATGACTGAAATGCACAGCTAGCTTAAAGAGCCATGGTCATTATTTTTAGACACGGCTGATTAATTTGCTTTACCAAGACTCAAATGTAACATAATGTATATAATGCAATTAGAAGGCTGTGTCTTTATTAATGCTGTAGGCAAAATGCAGATATAAGCTTCTGAGAAGCAGTAGGAGTCTAACAATTATTTACACCTTTGTCCTGTTCTGGGAGTTTGTTCACTACAGCCCGGAAGTTTAAGCATTTGAGAAGCATGAGCACTAATCAGTGTATTATTGATTTTCCCTTAAATTCTACACCTGAATGTGTCTTTATCAGTTTACATGACAGCCAAAGAGTCTAACAGGACATGGCTACACACTGAGGAGCTCAAAAAAGCAGGAAAATATGCAGCAATTGGATGCCACAGCTGGAAGGCAAATAAAAAGTTGACTTTCTGCCATATGAGTTTATCTTCTCCCAGAGGAATGGCATGCCAGGCATCCAGCAAGTGTGATGCGAAGGAAGCTGTTTCTGCTCTGTGTTCATGCAAAAGATGATAACTATACCGTATGTAGCTCAGAGAAATTATTCTTTCCCCTTCAGCACCCCTCTGCTGGTTATCTTCTCAGCTACTGGGTCTAGACACAACAAATATTTATTTACCTTCCTGCAGACTAATAGCTACATCGTGTCAGTTCCATGTTAGGGTTAAAATTTTGTCCCACTTCTACTTCCGTACCTTGTATAGAAAAAGTCATGTTAAAAATACAACAAAAAAACCACAATAACACTCCCACACACACACATCCAGTCCTCAAAAAACTAAAACATGACCCCAACGCTAGCAAATAGCCTAGGAACTAATGTAGTGATGCTCACTTCTGACAGAGCCTGTTCATAGTACTCTTGAATAAATTGCAGGAGTCTAGTATTCTTCCTTCAACAGTTTAATGGTCCTTGCTTGTTTCTTATTCACCAAATGGCAGGCAAAAAGCACCCGTATTATAAAGGTGAAAGTGTGTCAGCTTGCTTATGGATATGTTAAATTAGCTAAAGAGACTTAACTATTGTCTAATTGCAGTAACATTTATAGAATTGAATATGAGGTTTTCTTCGCCATGCTTAGCAAATTACAAATAATGGGTGTCTAAAACTTAAGCTTTATTTTATTTTTTGGAAGAGTGCTGGAGAACTGATTAGTGTGTGCTTACACAGAAATGCATAAAATAATCTTATTATAGTAAACATGTGCTGTGACTGAGGGGTGATTTCTGTGCAGTCTATGTGTGTTTCATTGTAACTGATCACTTAACAAACAAACAGGAAATAGTACAAACAAGCAGCAACGGAGTAGGCATTCATTCATCTACTAAGAATTTATAAATGTGTATGTGAACACCCTTAATCTAGAGGGATTTTCCAAAGGAGAAGTAGGGCACCTCAGTCTCTATGATTCATTCAATCCTCAACTTCTTTTTGTATTTAAATCTGGAAATATCTGGTGTCATGGTAAAGTTTTCAGATGTGTTTGTGTCCTGCACTATTTCAGATAATGGAGAGCTCCAGGGAGCCAAGATTTTGCTTGTTGTGTATTCATTTATTATTCATTTATTATTCATTTAAAGAACATGGCCATTTGCCAATAGGAACTGAAATGAAATCACCACCTTCATGCAGGCAATCCAACAAACCTCCAGTCGCAGTGACATTCAGTTACTAATGGGTTAGTTCAGTTTTAATGCGCTGCCTAGAGATGAATAACATTAATTATTGTAATTGGTAGTGACAGTAATGGGTGCAACATTTCCAGGGCTAATTTAGTCTACTTTTGTATCATGCTAATGTGGCTATTCTGCTTCAGTACCCAAGACAACTAAAGCTAGCTCGAATGTCTTACTGTACAGTGTAGTGCAGTGCCCAACATCCTAAGACTTGCAATACATGAAATAGTAAAGAGTTGCTGTGTGTTGGCAATCGATGGAACAAGATGGTATTGCAGCACCATGAAAGAATCTATGTGAACCCATCACACATCAGCAGGAAATATTTTGTTTGGTTTGGCAGTGGATTGGGAAAAAATATTGGTTTGATTAAATAATAATAAAGAACCCATTTACAGCAGGCAAAAATAGGAATCAGACTAAAGTAGGTAATTTTATTATTATTTTGCACTTTACAGATTCAGAGCAACGATTTGACCCAAGGTTTCTTATCTCTCAAGTGAGTCTCTCAACTGCTAAGTTATTAGTGTACACTGCAGCAGGCCTCCCTCAGGCCTGTCTGCTCAAACTGCTCTACTTTGAATAGCATACTTAAATATTTGGTGAGGAAACACAAATGATTCTGTAGCTGCTGGTCAGGATGCTAAAATATCAGGGACCTAATTATTTATCCAAAGTAGAAAAACAGCAATAGGAAGGACTGAGAACAGTTCACCATTCCCAGCCTTTTGAACACATGAAAAACCTAAGTCTTAGGACACATTACCAGGAAAAGAGGTGCTGGGGTTCAAGATGCCCTCAGGCAGAGAGGGACAGAATCGGTATCTACATCCTACCAGCTAGCCATTCTAAACAGACAGCTACTGAATAAAGGACTTGATGACTTTAGGAAAGTGCTGGAATCTGAACTGGTTTTGGTACCTATTGCTAATAATTGAAAAGTTAAAGTAAAGTTGAGACCAAATTTGTCTCTGCTTGAAAGAGTTTAGAAAACTACTAACATGCAAAAAATTCTAACTAAATGTATGGATGTGCATATATATGTACATGTAGGTAATTAGAAACTTGTGGGTACCAATGACAAAGACTATCAAAGAAGCAAAACAGAGGTAAAAAAATCCGAGTTCTTTTACCCAAATGGTATATGCCATCTCAAATATTAGGAGGTGCTCCCACACACAAAAATTGAATTTAAGTCTGTTCTCAAGAGTTACATTAAATTAGATTATGTTTTTATATACTAACTGGAAAGAAAAAAGTACAAGGTCATGAAACAAACAATAAAAAATAATCAAAAACATTTTTACAGTCTGAGTGCTTCTAAAAAGGCTTTTATGAAAACAAATCACTATCAGAATTACATTAAATTCTTCTTTATCAGTTTTTCAAACTTCTGAATTTTTACTGCTTTTTCACTTCAATTTGATGAAAATTGATACCATTTAAAGAGGAATATTCATACCAAAAGTAAGCTGAATTTCTGATTTGCACAGAATATATAAAAGACAGCACAGTTCGTACCAAACCAAACCAAGCATGCCTCACACCTGAAGACTACTGATGTTCACAAGGAAAGACAACAGTGCATGAGACAGGACTCTGAGCAGAGAAAGTGGTTAAGCCTACGGGCAAATCCCTCCATCTGTTTGCTGACTCAGAAGGGGCAGGCAGGGCATAAGAAATGACCATTTAGGTTACCAAGTCCAGCTCACAGCTGGTGCATGTCCCTCTGCCACATCAATATGCTGTCTCAAAGGGAGTTAAGCCCCAACTAGTCCTCTCTGGCCGCTCTAGAGCCTCCTTCTTCTGATGCTCAGAAACTTTGCTCTCCTACACAGCCAAAAATTACTCATTGCCTGTTTAGACTCATTTATTCCCTTGCCAACATTGTCCTTTGGCTTAAATTGCTCTCCTCCCTCCCTAGTGTTTAACCCTGTAATGTATTTATAGATTCCATCTAAGCTTTAATTTTGCTAGGCTAAACAAGTCAAGCTTTTCTCAGTTTCCTCTAATAAGACAGGGACTCTATTCCCCTTGTTACCCTCATAATCCTTCTCCCTACCTGTTCTGTTTCAGTTGTTGTCTTATGAGAAGAAAGAAACGTCCGCCTGAGGACTGAGGTCCTCTCTCTTTTAGATGCCACACTTACAAGTGGTAAGGACAAAGGTCCTCATCCTAGGGAGTGGTGGGGGACCCTGCTGGTTGGGAGAAGAGTGCAATCCAGAGTGAAGTCAGTGGGGCTGAGCAGAAGCTGGGTACCTGTGCCCAGTAGGTTCAGATGCTGTTATCACTGGGGCTTCAGCTGCCTCAGCCATCCTGGCCACTGGCATGCTCATATGTATGTATGGGTTAGCCTGTGACTGCACTTAACAGGACACTCATTATGGCATGCACCTGAGAGATCCATCATGGAATGAAACGGCCTGCACTACTTCAGGCCCGTAGCAATGAGATGTATGCTCTCTGGAAAGAACTCAATTAAAAGTATGCATTAATAGGACTACTGTTCACATTTTCTGACAACATATTTCCTCTGTACTATTTATAAATCTTACATGAAGAATTATTGTTCAGATTCTCATCTGGCATACACTGATGGAGCTTCATTAGCTACAGTGAAGCCTATCACTTCACCAGCCAATCAGTGGACTATTTATTAATGAAGTTGTAGACCATGGCTTTGAAGGGGATTTTTTCCCCTCTACATAATCTGCCCGACCATATTTCTTCGTTCGCTTTCCCATGGAAAAATATACTCTTCAGATTGTTGCCAAAACCTTCATAATTCACTATATTGAAATAAATCTAACTTTCTGGAATTTATAGGCAGGGACACTAAGCTGAGTCTGATTAATCTAAGATTTGAAGGGCTGTAGCCCAGCCATAAGTTTCAGGAAAGGGCTGTAATTACAAGGTTAAGTGTGGCAAATCCAGATTGCTGAGTGGTGTCATATTGATCTCTTTAAACAATTAAATATGGAAGTTCAAATTCATGCACAAAGGCAACATTTTTCAAACCCCAGTAATTTAGGAGGATTATGTTTCTGAATGTAGTGTGGATGGGAGAACACTTGTCTAAGTAATGGCTTCTTTCTGCTGAGAAACTCACTGTCAGGATGTACAACATGGACTTTAATTTTATTTTAAGAAAGGTAATGTTTTGTTGAACTGCCTACACTGTTTTAGTCATATTCTGACAAAGCCAGTAAGTTTTGAGGGGAAGATAAGGTAACAAACCTCATACCACAGCCATGAACCTAGAAATTTCCCTGATTGCCATTCTGCTAAACATTATGATTACACTGCGAAAAAATCGGAGACTGCTCTTTCAATAATTCTCCTTTCCATGCTGCTCCAGGTGCAGGCAACCTCTACCTCCTACCATGGGAGGTAAGTAACAGATAATATAGGGAATATGATGTGCTTGGGGCCCAATCATCATGGACAATGTAACATAAAACCATGTTAGGCATGAGACATAGAAGTGTCTCCTCAAGCTAAATTAGAGCACTTCCAAGATACTCTCATTTGCTTTGGCTACTTCCTCCTATCTCATATTATGCTGGCAGGACCACTGCTCACACCTGATGTACATGACCTCCCATCCAAAGCGCAAGGAGAGGGATGGCACAGTTTTGAGTTTTCTACCTTAAAATATATAATAGGACGCATAGTTGGGGAAGATGGAGTTGTCTGTGCCCAACTGAGCAAAAAATGTAACTAAAGAAGCACAGAGAACTGTGACTAAGGAGCTGTTTTGAGCCTTCTCGTCCTGTGTGTCCCCCCTCCTCCCTTTTGATTTAGTTTTGATATTTGTTTAAAAAGATTCTCTATGATCAGGGTTGCTGCATCTTTGAGCCTGTAATCATATTACAAGTGCCATGCAGCCTTTCCTATCAGCTAGAATATTGGTAGTATGTGTCACCTGTGCAAAACACTTATGAGATCTGGTCCATAATTACAACTTCCGAACATCACACGAGAACATTTCTCAGACCTACTAATTGTGCTGCCCTTTATGGTCCATCTGATTGATTAAACATCTGTTAGTGTTTTGGCAAAATGAGAATTCACTTGCAATGCAATGTCTGGTATATTAAATTCTGTTTAATTCAGCCTGAACTACAAATTTGAGATACATGTCTTGTATCTCCTTAATTGTATCTTAGAATTTTTTGCCTCTTTGCTGTTTGTTCTGTTTGCTGGAGAGCAGGAGAGTATTCTAATATTTTCTTTACAGGAAAGTTGAATTATATTCCCTTAATTCTTTTGACATGCTTAAACAATTTCAGGTGGACAAATGCTTGGCAATATTGCAAAATAGTAACTTAATATAGACTGTTACCTTTTTTTCCTATGTCACAACCAATTAAACAGTAAATTTTGTCTTTTATGGTGATGTTAGAGAAACTGATGTATGAAGTGGTGAGATAAAAAACCACAACCAAAAAAAGGCCCACAAAAACCCCCTAAAGACTTTTTAATTAGACATTCTTAATTGTGAAGAATTTCTTTTTCAAGGAGTAAAATAAAAGGATTTTTAAACAAGATCCCTCTGCTCCTACTCTTCATAATTCAAATTAAAATAAAAAAAGATGTTAGTATTCTGGTAACCTATGGGAAATTAAAAGAGCAGCTCTTGCAAAGGGATTGCAGAGAAGCAATGCAGAGTCCTTCTCTCTTTTCATTCCATGTGCTTGCAAAAATAGCAGAAGTTTTCTACAAAAGAAATCCAAAATCTGACACAAATTGTCAGGAGAGTCTGTTTCACTTCTGTCCAATGCAATTTCAAATTAACTTATCCTTTCTTTATCTCATTTGCTGATGGATGAAATCTTGACAGTATTAAAAAATAATTCAAGTCCTATTGCACAACTTGTTTTCCTTCTGCATGTTTTACATATATTGATTGGAGAAATGAAAAAATATTAATATCCATATGTTGTCACATCAAGAAAATGTGGGCCGCTTATTTTCCTAAATTACATTATGTCTAGATGATTTTGCAAAGATCTGGGAGCTGAGCTTGCATTCACTTTTGAGATGAAATGAACCAACCCAACAAAGAAAGAAAATTAAATTACTTCTACCCATATTTTATCCCTTTGACATTTACTTTCAGTACCCCTCCTTCCATCATCTCCTTCAGTCTGGCAGTTACAGTATCAACACAGAAATACTGTCTAGCAAGAAAAATATCCCCTTCATTTGTTTTCTGATCTAGAGCCAGATGAAGTCAAAAGAGAGTCTTTCCACTGAATTAAGGTTTGGTCAGGTCCTTTACCATCTATGGATAAGAATGGAAACTCTACTGTCAGGTATTGAGGGGCTTATGCTCCAGCTTAAATAATTTAGAGTCTGATTTAGAGTGTAAGTACAGCCTCTTAAGGTTCAGACAGAAATCCCACTCACTTAAGAAAACATAAATGATCAAGCTCTACACTGGTTTAGAGCCTTGAAGCTTTACCTAAAATCCATACTCAAGAACTTAACTGCTGGAGTGATGTGCACTACTGTGACTGACTGCCAAAATGCAAAATGAACAAGCCAAAGAAAGACAATGAGAGCAAGAACAAAATTTGCACATGCAAAATTTAGATAGCAGACCCTGAGACTGTCTGAAAATGTAAGCCCTATTAGACGTGATACTGTTCAAGGTGTTTTCTCTTCCCCAGAAAAAATACAGAAAACTGATTCTTCCATTAACACCTGTGCCTTTATATTTGTGCAAGGATTTGAACAAGTTGGTTCCTGCAATAACTTTGGCACACAAAAAGCATAGAAGCAGCAAACCAGCTCTAAAAGTTGTTATTTTGACTCAATGGAGAGTAGGTGGTACATTAATAGCAGCACTGGAAGTCTCATCTTTCTTCTTCTGCAAAGCTTTAATCATACACTCACTAAGTCAATGATTAAGTATCAGTGATTTCAAAACTGCAGGATCAGAGCTATGTAGAACCATTTCTACATCTGAAAATTAAATCAGATACCTAAAATAATGTTCTGCACATGGCTCAAGTCCACTCTATGAAGATCATCTCCTGCAGGACAAGAAATAAATTCTGGCTCAGCTGAACTGAGGATTTAATCTTCTGTCATTGATCACTACCTTCATTGCTGAGAGTGCCAGCTTGGTGTTTCCTGGTGGCTTCTCTTGCCATTGAGATTTGTGAAGACTCCCATCTTGTGCTGAGTTTTGCTTTGAAACAGTATACTCCTTTGAGAAAAAAATGTCATCTTATATTTACCTGTTTGACTGGATGTCTTATATTGCACCCAGCAAAGACTAACTACAGAGACACTTCTCCAGGTGCAGGTGCTCCACGCTCAGAGGCAACAGTCAGGGTCAGTCCCCTGCAGCTTCTACTAAGTTTTTGATCTGCTGCCTAATGGAGTAATGCATCTAGGCACTGACCTGGAGAACTATACTGCCTCTGTAGAGGTCTCAGGGAAAGTTTCCAAATAGTTGGGAACAAAGATTTAAAAAGAACACAACCACATATATGTGCAGACATATATATGTATACACACATCCTATCAGAGTAGAAGCAGTAGGTAGGAAGGCATGGAAATATTTAAATGTAAACTCCGTCTCTTTTGAATCAACTGGATGTTTTATAACACTAACCCATTGCTCTAGACTAGAAACCTGGTTTTTTTGTTTGTTTGTTTGTTTGTTTGTTTGTTTTAACCTGTGTCCTTAATTACAGATAGTTTGAGAATTAGGAAGAACCTGAATTGTATTAAGTCAGTTCTGACTCTAAAAGTGTGGGATAGCAAGAAGGATGTGTGGGCATTTCATATGCTTTGTGAGGTGTTCCAGCACAGAGGTATGCTCAGAAACAATATTTATTTCTAGTAGCCAGCTGATTTACTGCTGCTTTGATTAGCCCTGCTGAAAACTTTGTCAAATTTTCCCTTGTGACTAATCTGATACACAAAGCACCCATTGGATGGCTTATGGCTTAAATGCAACCCCCCTGGAAAAGCTTACAACTGCTGTTTTGATTAAATTAACAGCTTCAGCTTTAAATATGAATGTACTCAACTTCAGAAGGCATTTAATATGTGCTTCAGTATAAGGTACATAGGCACATACTTCAGTTTTAATTTTTGCACCAGCTAATTGAAAGATTCCTGGGTCAAGCCTTGTGGAAGACTACCCTAACCTTCATCAGGAAATATTCTATCAAGCCAGTATATGAGAGACAGAATAAAAGACAGAAACTGAGAGCTTCATTGAAGGTTTCTACTAGTCTCAAGGGTAGGATGGGGAAGAAATTGTGTAAGTGGCTATGATAGTGCTGTGTTTCACTCTATTAGCTTCCTGTGGGCTGTAAAAAAATAGATGTGATTTTTTTCTTTTGTTAGAAGTATCACCCACACTGCCAGATAAGTACATCCTGCATTGTTGTCTGTTGGCCCCTGAGTTCAAGAGGGCATCAGCGTGGGATACATGCTGCTGGCTTGGGTGGCAGCTTTCACAACTCTGCCTGTGTCCCGACTGCCCAGAGGAAAGGCTGGGCATCTGTTGGGATTCAATTTCCTTCCTTCACACTGCTGCAGAGCGCTTCCCAGTGTTGCCCCCACAAATGCTGCAGTGAACCCAAGTTAAATGTAGCCTGTGGGGTTCTTAGCCAAATTTGGCTGGACAAAGAGAGCTATCTTCTGCAACTCTGGGAAAATATCTACATAAGGAAGGGGGGAATCTTTTCATGGTGAAAGATCTGACAAGTCTTAAAATTTTGCTGCAAAGTATTGGATGCTTGTTTCACGGCTATAGAAAGACTACAGCTCTAGACTGGAAATATAACTCAGGCAGCAAAAATGCGTTTTGTAAATTTTTTGTTTGAGAATTCTTTGCTTCTACTTGTTTTGGGCAGCATGTGCTGGGTACATGATGCACAATACCTAGGTTAAAGTCATACACAAATTTGTAGAAATTGGACACATTATCTGGAAGAGCAGTTACAAAAGAGAATTATCACAGTACAAGTGAGCTCGCATCTGCTCTAACAGGCAGCTCCTGCAGAAGCTGCCTTAACAATGCTTTGCTCCACTTCTGAAACAAAATTCATTTATTGAGCAGTGCACAGCCCTCACCTTTGTACCAGGACAGGTCTTGGAGAAGGCCAGACTATGCTTTCTTTGGCTGAAGCTATGACCATTGCCCTGGCAAGCAGTTGAGTCTAATTTCACTTTACACCAAACAGACCAAAAATTCCATTTGAAAGGTGACGGGCCAGTGCATTAAGCAAGTGCACCACTGATGGGGTTAAAGTGGATAAATTATTTAAGACCAGATCCTGATACTAAAACCCACCAACTGGATCAAGGACATTTCTATCCATTCTGGTTCATTAGACTTAGGCCAACAAGGTCAGCTTTGTTAAATTTAATCAAGGCCTTCCTAGGGGGTATGGTAAATGTGTTGGCTAATTTTTCATACCATATTCCAGAAAATCTATCACCCACAGCTTGAGAGGTAGCTTGCTTGTGTTTAAAGTATCCACTCTATTGATGGCCAGATAAGACAAATCTTTATTGTTTTTCAACTAGGATGAGCCAAATTAATCACAAGCGTTTACCTCCTTCCTCCCCTATTAAAAACAGAAGGGTTGTAGTTCATGTATGTTAGCACTCAGCTTGGCATCATCTTTTTAATGGAAAAATAAACTAAGCTGTCTATTCTAAATTGAATCAGGCAAAATAAATAAGCAAACAAGATTTTCTTTGCTGTAGGTACAGAGACCATGTCCGAAATGAAGAAGGATAATTAATTTTAAACTCTTAGGGAAGAAGAGTGTGTTTCTGTACTATGTTTGTGAGGTCCCTAACACAGTGGGGGTCTATTCTATTACTACAACTTTCATGCACTACAGTAATAAAAATAATAGTACTGTGAAAGTTACTTAACGTTGAGTCTTCTTGGGTGAACTCCACCTCTCCTCTGGAAGGTTTACTGGCCCTCACAGAATAGTGTCACACATGAATGGCGTGAGCAACTTCTGTGCAACTGATACAGCTCTTAGGATGCACAACATTTTATAATAATTAAGTATAAAACTAATGTGATAAAGCAGGTGAAATTAGTAACCTCCCTACCTTTTGCTGCCAAACATTGTCCTGCAGAAACCATTGCAATATCCCGTAGAGTATCATTTTGTGTTTCTACTTCCAGAACATCATACCAGTCCAGGACTTGCATTTATGGCTTTTTCATTTCTAAGAACCACCATCTGCCCATTTCTGGTTGCTGTTATTCTTTCTGCTTGTTTGAAAGTAGCCCTTTAGAGACAGTGTTCTGGTCCTACTTGCCAAAGGCAATATAAAAGAGGTTCTACCAAGGGAAGCGTGTACTGCAGCTGTAGCTGCACATGCTGCCTTGATAAAAGGATTAGTGATCTAAAGTGAGCCAATCCATTATCCTGAGAAATGCTAAGATGATATTACTTCTCATTAGTTTAACTGTAAATTTCTATCCAGAATCAAAAGAAGTGTCAGAAGCAAATATCAACCCTGGATAGCTTTATCTCACTGATTTAAATGTCTGTGTCTGAATCTGTTTCCTTAGATATATGGTCCACAATTGTTCCAAGAAACACAAGAGAAAAGAAAAAGAGGCTGGGGAATAAACCTACACAGTACCTGCAACTGGTATGTACTCGTGAAAGCATCAGGCCCCTTGGTGCTATGAAGCAGGTTTAAGCTAGGCTGTAGGTAATGCCTCTAAGCGACCTATTCTCTTGGGAAGTGTTGGAAAGACTCTCTATGAACTTCTGCAATGGCAGAAAATTCCAGATGACACCACACTATGCAGAAACCTCAGAAGACTACACTTTTAAAGCTAAGTTATGGTTTAGCACAAAATTGCACACAGGTGGCTTTATCTTCCGATGTTTCTGTGGTCTAGTTGGATATCACGTCATCATAGAAGTACTGGCTATTGAAAAGTCAAGCTCAGTTATCAGGAATAGCATCTGAGATAATCTCTATGATTATTAACCTCTAATTAACTGTATCTCTTAGATACTCCACCATAATATCTAGCACTTAGGGAGTTTCTCTTAAGTGACAATTTTTCAGTAGCAGTAAGTAAGACTTGAAGCCTGACTATGCATTGCTCTTCAATTTGCTGAATTATGTACACTAGGATGACTGAATATTAAAGTGCTTAACAATGTGATTTAGTAGAACTTGACATTCACTTCAGCCCTCTATTCCCGTATTGGCATATAAAGAAAAACAACTTGCTTTAAGGTCAGGTGATTATGCCTTTTTATTTGTGTCACCTTTTTCCTGTGGAAGTTCCTACAGTGTGTAGAAATTCAGGGAGTTAACAACAGGTAATAAGGACACTTTTAGAAGATGCTCTCCTTAATTCCCATCGTCCATAAATGCACACCGTGGAAGCTGCTTTCTGTTTGGAGTAAAGGCAGGGAGGACAAATAGCATATCCAATTAAAAGAACAGAGGACCATTTAGGCAACCAGAAGTAGGGATCCTTTTGATGCAAATCTCTACATTATTACCAAAGTAAAGGCACCAAAGTTGATTTACACTAACAGATGATTATTAGACATGACTTAGAATTTTTTACCCAGACCATCTGTTACAAGATCTTTATGCTTAAAATTTCCTGGGGTTCTTTAATGACCAGTAGTCAGTTTACTCACAGGTTTATGCCTACTCCAAAAGACAACACACTGCAGGTTTTGTAGAATATGGATGCTCCTAACCTCATGCTGAGCTGCTGATTCATTAAGATTTGGCAGAGTATTGATGCATTTCACTGAATAACCAACAAATTTTCTTCGAGCACTATAACATTTTCTAGGACATCTATTGTCTAAATGTCTACCTATTTTATTTAAAAAATCTGCTCAGTTTCTGAGTTCTACAGATGAAGACATGGCAAGTTCAGCTCAAGAACAAAAACCATGCATAAACAACTCAGTTTCAAACACTAAAAAGTGGATTAAAACCTTGTCTTTAGACCTATTGGGAGATTGTTGAATAGGTACCATAATTTTATGCTACTGAAGGCATTTTACTGTTAAGGATGTTTTCCAGGTCAAGTTCTATAACAGATTTGAGCTGATAAATAAAAAAATATTTGAAGCATACTTAGTTTTATATAAAAAGAGTCATTATGGCTCTGAAGTATCATGTCTTCCACATGGCACAACTGTAATATCCAGGTTTAGATTCTTAGAGATAACTATGATGACATGTGCAGATAATCTACCTGTGTTAATTTGTAAATATCAGAAATCAGGTTAAGTTACTGCAACACTACTTACAGGTAATTAGTACACTTCTCTCCGTCTCCTGTTTATTTTAGACTGAGGGCACTGAGTTCAAACCTACAACTCCTCAGACTGGAGCTGGACCAAGGGTTGGACTTGATGATCTCAGAGGTCTTTTCCAACCCAATCAATTCTATTATTCTATGCTTCTATGATTCTACATAAGGATTTGTTACTTTACAAATTCTAGTGGTCCAGAGGAGTCATTGAAAGGGTTGCAAATGGAGAGCAGGCATTATAAATGCTCTGTCAATTGATTCAATTCAGTCAGTAATAAAATATCCCTGCAATCTGAAGACTTATTTATGACTTGTACCAAATGGATCAATGATGTCAGTTCACTGCTAGGTAGGAATGTATCCAGGTCCACTGCCATGATCCTTATGGTTCATCAGGTGTGTGAATTTCATGCCAGCCTGAAGAGAATGAGGCTGTCTGCAAACATGACACCCCTTTTGTAGTCAGTCACTGGCAGCCAA
The DNA here is from genome assembly GCA_013396695.1 of Sakesphorus luctuosus. NCBI lineage: Eukaryota > Metazoa > Chordata > Aves > Passeriformes > Thamnophilidae > Sakesphorus > Sakesphorus luctuosus. Next base: position 64,982 of record VWZD01000671.1, read on the forward strand.
TGCATAACACTGTCATGGATCTTTTCATCCTCTCTCAGACATGTAGCATAGATATTTTTATTGGAAGAGAGCCGAACCTAATCTAACAAGATTTTTTTTTTTTTAACAGGGAATGGATGTGAGGCACCAGATTATATAATGGGAAGAATGCCCTTTCTCCCTCTACCCTCCCAGTTGTGGGATCTGACTCAAGGCAGAGACAAGTAGTTTATGTGCCTTCCATCATTCTGTGCAACCCTCTGAAATGTTTTTGTGGAAGCTTGAGAGAAAATAATTAAGAAGGGGCTTGTGCCCAGGAGAAAAACCCAGTACAAGGTTGTGTTCAAAGACTTCAGGACACTGGGGCAAGCTGCATTACTTGAGGATTGTCGTGGCCAATCCAGCTGTCTGGTCACTGACACAACATCTGAATTGGCAACATCTGGTAAACTTTTCAACAATCTCAATAAGGAAACTTGTGACCCAGCAAACACAAAGATGGTTCATTTTCTTACACATAGCAGGAGGTCTGGGGCATATCAGAAAGGTAGTAAGTCAGTACAACTCCCACAGTGCTATGTCTGCTTTTAGAATAAGGATTACATTCTAGGTCTATCATTCCACAGCTTTGTGTTAAGGTCACACTACTTCTCTGGCCCATAAAGGAAAGAGCCATGTCCTTTGTATCTTACTGATGAATCCTCCCTGAATTTAATGGGGCAGAGCCTTGCTGGGGTTAAATCGACACAGCAAGATGACTCTGTACTAAAGAAAGTTGTCTGATATGTAGGACAATGTGAATGAGTTGGAAGGAAAGAGGAGGAAACAGGGTAACCTCTAAAGCATAAGGAAAAAACCCCAACAAAATAGTATAATTTTTCCAGAATATTGACTGGTACCTGTTCTTCTCCCTAATGTTTTCTTAACTTTCTTTACACTTTTCCAGGAAACAGAAAGGGAGAGAAAAAACAATTTTCTGTATGCAAGGAGCAGTTTTCTGGAAGGCCATTAGGATGGCACATGGCAGTGTGCATCTTGTGTTAATTTAAAAGCTCAGTTGGTGATCTTGAGGCAGACTTAAGGCCACTTCAAATAAAGTGTGAGCATGTGTATTTGTACAATGAAAAAAGTCAGGGGTTTGTGTCAACAGCATTTTTCTTTATAGACCCTGCACAAGCTAAGTACTGTGGCCAGTCCCTATTATGTCTTTAATTTCCTTGCTTTCTGTTTTCTTAGGAGAATTTTTCTTTTATTGAATATTATTTTTTCAGTTCTAATTTTCAAAGGCCCTCACAGTGAGGAGCTTTTCTCTGCTAACACACTTGTGGGGGGCCTTTAGCTTTCATTTAACATTCCAGCTGGGTTTCTGAGGCATCACTTTAAGGGCAGAATCCCCCCAGGAATAATGAATAATCCATTTTGTTCCCTTTAACATTTCTTATATGCTTCCTTACTTTCAACCAAGGAGACACATTTAATAACCATCACTGGCTATTTTGTCAGCAACTCCTCCACTCCCCCACTTCCAAACACAGAAAGTACAAAAAAACAGATTTAGCTTCAGAGGTGGCAGTGGTGGGGGAGAACAACACAAGGAACTGTCAAGCCTGTTATTGCCAAAGCACAAGAATTCAAACCAGTGCTCAGTGAAAATAAACAGACTGTTGAAAAAAGAAGGTGAAAAGTGAATCAAAGTTCTGCTGCCTGAGGGAAAATAGTCTCACCATTTGCTTCATCATCTAAGTCTGTCCTCAGGACAGCACTGAGGCAGTATGTTCATCCTTACTGAGAAGAGCATCTAAACATATGCTTAGAGATCAGCAGACATGTAACCTCACTAAAGGCATTTCTTTGAGTTGAGGCCTATACACTACATTTTAGGATAAAACTTACTGAATTTTCTTTACTGTTTATTTGTTTTTTTCACTAGCCTTCTTAGGAGACAATTCCCTCTTTGATACTTAATCCCTCCTATTTGTTGTTTATTCTGGTTACTTATGGAAAACTCACCTGTGTGCCTGACTGTCCTCCTCCTCCCCTTACCACACAAACATGTGCACCAAGAGTGGCCCAAATACAAAGCTGAGGGATGAGGCAGTGTAAAAACGATAGGAAACCATGTAAAACAAGTGTAAATACAATCCCCTGCCTCTTTTTACCACCTTCACCCTGTGCAATCACACGCACCACAACCTCATTAAATACACAGATTTAACACTGTTTCTGTGAGCTCTGCTCTGAATCACTTTGCAGAAATGCAAGTTGACAAAATAAACTATAAGGATGTGAAAAAAAAAAGAAAGACATCTTGGCCTATTCCCGTTACCTGCTGCACATTACTTTTCTTTGGCAGAACTACTCTGATTTACAGCTGGGTGAGCAGGACACCGATTGGAAAAACATCAGGTATGACTGGCAGGCGATCACCCTCTGCCACTGGCGGTGCAGCCCCCTCTCTAAACTTCTGCAGAAGCAGAAATCTGTGCTCAAAGGATAGAAGAATGTCCTTCCTTACCTGGAGCTTAAGTAAGAATTTGAGGTAAGTAGGTTAATGTGCAGCTGACACTCAACAGAGCTTTGAGAGTATTATTTGCAGAGTGATAGCAGGGTTTTGGCAGATTCACCTGTATTTTGCTACTCTGGTGTCTTTGAACACATGTTCACACCCTGGTTACAAGCAACACAGCTCTGGCAAGTCTCATGGGGGGGTTGCTTTTCTGTGGCATGTGTGGTGGCATGGATGGCATAAGGGTGTGGTGGGACAAGGTGCCATTTTGCCGCATTTCCACAGCCATGTCTTCTTTTTCTAGTTGGAAATTCTGAGGCAAAGCAGATGGGGGTCATTTTTCTGTGGTTTCTGGACACCTAGTAATATTTGCTAAACATAATGGAAACATGAGTCTCTCTTGACTTATGCATACAAGCAGATCAGATAGGCTCTTAAGGCATATGCAGTCAGATTAACATGCCCATGTCCAGTGACATGTATCCAGTGGACTCAGAAGTTCACCAGTGGTGTGGGAAGAGAGGACAGTCTTGTATTTCTCTCCAGGAAAGTCCAGAAAAAACAGACTATTTTGACTGTGGTGTTAGAAGAGCAACTGTGCTTGCAAAGCCTCTGCCAAAGTAGCGCATCAGGGCAGCCCCTCTAAGCAAGGAATATTGCTCCTCTTACTTTGGAGAGCCAGGTTCTGGAAGCTTTTTCTTCTTGATGGTCTTTCTGCAGCATCCCTTAAGAACAGATTTCTGCTACTTTCACATCATGCTCTACACAGAAAAGCGGTTTATTTGAGAATAGTTGAATTACAGTTTATATTAGGTGTATCAAAATCAGGTACAAACTCATAACATCCAGGTGTGGGTATCTGACTCAAAAGCAATGAAAAAAGACCCCCTCAAAAGCCCCACCTGCATCATCAATTTAGTGTGCAAAAATAAAACCAGCAGATAGGGAACATTGCTCATGGGAGACGATCACACAAACATGGCAGAATCAAATTCTGTGTTGCACTGATGCTCCTGTAACAAATATGGTTTCAGTGAACACAGCTGAAGAAGTACAATTGCTAAGTTTTCCTCAAGCTTTGGCTTGCACTACCACGAAAAAGTAAAATCTTCACTCAGAGCAGGGTATATTTGGGTCTGAAAAGCCTGCCTTGTAGAACAGCCTCCAACTGACACAAAACCATAAATCGTCTAAATCCATTTCACTTCATGGAGCCCGAATGCCTTCGAGGAACCATTCGATATTTGTGGCATTTAGCTGAGAACAAATACTTACATGAAGATGAGGTAATTTTAAACAAATTGTGTTGCTAATCACCGCCCCACCAACAAAGTCATCTTAAGTTCAGCTTATTTGTATAAAACCTTCCCCCAAATTATCTGAAACTTTTGTGTACCCATCCAAGACCAGCTGCCCAGAAAATGTGGGTATCTTTGGACAGGTCCTCCACATCCTCTCCTCAGGAACAAACCTATAGACTTTGAAAAACTAGAATAACAGTATTGATGTGATCTTACTTGACATAACAGGTAAGTTGTTCTTTGAGATTTTTCTTAATTTTTTAATCGGGCTGTTTTCTTTCCTCCTTTCCACTTAAAGCCTTACTTTGTTGCGGTCTGAGCTGGAAATCCATAAAACTTTTTCATCAATGCTACATTTCAGAAAGTAACTCTTTCTTCTTTCATGACATAAAAGTTATGTTTTAAGTTTTTCCCTAGGAATCATATTTGTAGCAGATACCTTGGCAACAGACAGTGTCTTGGTCTGATCCTTGTAAGTCTTTAATCAGAATGATTTTTGAAAACATGGATTAAGCTCCATCTCTGCTATAAAGAAACCATTTTTCATTCAGCCATTTTCAACCAAACTGCATTCACACAGGACACTAAATCATGCAAACAGAATATAAATCATTACAGGGTCTATAAATCATGTTGGTCACTGATATAAAAATAAAGAAAAAGATTAAAGTATTCATTTAAAAATGATCTAAACAAAGAAAAAAAGCACTTCATGCGTTGCCATTGCCCAGTGCATCCTCATTTATCTGGGCTGAAAACTACGTAAGGCAGCAGGTTTTCAAAAGTGAGGTAAAAATTGCTAGAAGTGGTCAAGAATTTTTGGACTAAAAGTTTCTTCTCCCTCCACATACAATGAAAAAACCCAATCATCTGTCAAAATTGAAATTGATTGATAGCAAATATTTTATCTCAAAAATCCTCTGAGTTTTAAAAAAATGCAAAAGGATTATTGAATGATGAAGGATGGCTGTTTTGACATTTTTGAAAGTTAAAAGTTTTATTTTCTAATTGAAGGAAACAAGCAAAATCCCCATGCTCCTTTTGTACTAAAAAGAGGCAACTGTTAAGAAAGGTCACTATCAAAATAAACTGTTTGAACATTATTAAAGTATAATATTTAGTTTGGTCTCATCTTTATTTTATTTTGAAGGTTTTCATCCAAGTTTTAAAAGGACCTTTCAACCCTGGTGGGACATAGGAAAAATACTGGAATTCTTGAAAACTGACAGGGTGAGGAAGCTCACCCCCATCCAGGTTCAGTAGTTCTTTCTCTTGTTGCAGTTTCAGTGAAAGGGTGCTCGAGGCCATCTGTTTCTGGACTCTTTAAAATGACTGAAAAGTAGAAAGGAAGTTACTTGCAGGCTTTAATTCTCAGGAGATCAGAGACATACAGATAAGATCCCAATCACAGAAAATCATATCCTCAGCTTCAGACCATCAGAGTAGCAGCTGGGCTGGTCTTGGGGTAAGGCTTTATCTTAGACTTATGGCATATTGGCACAAGTATCTGCTCTGCTAACAAATCAGGCCCCATGTCTAAATGCAAATGTGAACAGTGTTGACTACAGTGCTACCTATGTTGGCAACTGCTTGGCTAAGCTGATGTTTTTTTTTTTCCCATTAAAGTACCTTCTGAGTCCATTTTAAAGACAAACTAACAAGTCAGCCACTGATTTACCATGGGAGCCATTAGCAGCAGGCATTTAAAACTGCAGACCTTTTACTTTACCTGTATCAACCAGCTCTGCTGGTATCAATCTCCATAACATCACAGACACCAAGCAGGACTGCACAGATCTTTATAATCTGACTTCTTACCTTTACCAAGGTATGTGCAGTTATTCAGCCTTGATTCTGAGAGTGGTTACTTGCAGATGGACCCCCTTGTAGAGCCTCAGTGAAATAAAATTAGGTGAATCTAAGGCAATTTAAGGCCATTCACATGATGAAAAGTGATTAACATTGTTTGTGTGATTTACTGCCTTGGCTGAGCACTGTTTGGTTGAAAATGACTTAGTCAAAAATGCTTTTACATGCAGCAGGGAGAGGACTTAATCCATGCTTTCAAAAACACTGGGTTTAGCCAAATATGGAGGGTAGGATACAGACACTCCACTTGTTACCAAAGTAGTAGTGGCTCATGGTATTCGTCTAGGAAGAAACATGGATCTCGTTTGAGGTCTAGCCCTGAAACCACCCATAAACTGTGATGCAGTTTCAGAGCATTCCTGAGAAAAAACTTCCATTTCTGCAAACAAGTTTCATTCTTACGGAGGTTAGTTTGCAATATAGAAACAGACCCACATCCAACAACTTGGGAAATCTCTGCAGCGTGTTACAAATGTCCCCATTCTCTGACTAGAGGTCTGCCCTCCTCTGCTTTTCCAAAATGAGGAAACTTACTTTGAAGCGTAACTGTATTAATCACAGAGACATGGAATCAGAGAATATTCTGAATTGGAAGGGACTCATGTGAATCTTTGAGTCCAACTGTTATGTGAATGGCCTATATGGGGATTGAACCCATGACCTTGTCTTCCTATCAAAGATGATGAAATGTCTTAAGTGTCAGATGTAATACTTGCAATGCTTTCTAATCCAAATACTGCCTTCTGACAGTGTTCCTCTGTCACAGTTTCTTAAATAGGTTCAAGAGGGGTGTGCAGAAGAACCCTTGGAAAGCTGCTTCTAGTTGCTTAGGTTGTGTACTGAATTAAAAGCCATCTCATTCAACAATTCTCTGGCTGAGATTTGTTTGCTCCCGCTGCCAGATGCAACTTAGTGGCACCTGCTCACCTTCTGATTTGGAACTGAGCTGGCAACACCTGTTCTGATTTAATGTGATGAAGGCAAATCACTGCACATCCCCTAGCAGCAAGGATCCATTATCGGTAACTACATTATCTGCAGCGTACTAAACATTTGCTCTGAATACACTTGCAGAAAGATAAGCAAAATAATAGGAAGCATCTCAGGAAGCAGTTGCCAATCTAAATGTTGCCCTCTCTATGAGCACCTATCTTGGGGGGGGGGGGGGGGGCAGGGAGGAGGAGGAGGGAGGAAAGGCTTTTGAAACCTGTAGATGAATGCAGATCATAAAATTGCATTAATGGGTGCGGACTTATAGATATACTCAAGAGGACATCTACAGGAGGTGGAGGAATTATTTTGGATTGCAAGAAAAAAAATAACCTTAACAGTTGCAGTTGTAAGAGAAACCTGGTGTGGTTTACAAAGGTGGAATTTCTAGCCAGAGGTGTGTAAGTGGGAACAGAAAGTGGCTTCTCTGGGTTCTGGGCATTGTGGGGCACACAGCCCTGCAACTCACTGCTTTTACGTAAGTTAGTTGCAGGACCATTGTGATCTCCTGGCTGCTGCTGCTGGGATTCTTGTTGGGATTTGAGGAATTCATAAGACATCATGAGGATAATAAACCGCCCTTTTGGCAGTGTAGGAAAAGAGATCCAAATGGTCCTCTTAAAGGAAATGCAGATTGCATGTGAAAAGCACAGTCACAGCTTTAGAAGGGATTTCATTTTTGTGTTGCCTGAAGTCTGCAACAACACACAACCAATATATTGTCAAGCAGAGTGGGGATTGCCGCCTTCTAATTACACTTTTTTTACCAACCACTAACCTCTCAGTGAACTACTGCTTTTCCCTCTTCCTCATATCTCCCAGCACCAGGAATGCTCAAATCCCCTTCAGAGGTGAGTACATCACAGTTCCTGTCTTTTCCAGCAAATTCTGTTTCAAACCTCATCCCAAGATGAGACAGCGAACCTAAAAAGTACAAAGCAGAGATATCCATCAGAGATATGTCCCTCTGAGGAGCTCCATACAGCATCCACAGGCATGCTGCACTGCTGGTCCTTAACAGGATCCCTAGACATTAATTTCACTCTTGCTCCTACAGCAGCCTCGAAGCCATTCATCTACATCAGGATATAACAGGAGACAGTGACGTTTTGCTTGCCCTTTGCTGTTGGAGGAAACGAGACCGAGAAAGAATTACAGGAGCTGGGTAGATGAGGACGCAGATACCCATGCAGCGACAGAATCGGGACCATGAGGGCTTCCAGATGGACACTGTACCCTTAAGATGGCTACGATCCAAGTTTCTTCTTCCCACAAACCCCTGGAATTTTCCCACAAACCCCTGGAATTCTACCACCAACCTCGTTCTCCCTATTGGTCCTTTTGCCGCTCCTCCCCTCCCTCCTTCCCTTCGTTTGCATGTACCCAATGGAGTGCGTGACTCCTCCCCGTCTCCGCCCCTCTTCCCCGCCCACATCCAGGACATTTGCGTGCGCCCCTTATAAGCAGGCACGTGCTATTAAACTTGGCTTTTCCTCGTGGACTCCTGGCTGGTGTGGATCTATTCCGTTCGGAGGGGTCGCTGGGCCGGGAGCGTGAGGAGCCGACCCAAGCTTCTAAGTGGCCTGATCCTAGGGAGCGCCGCCGCTTGCCACTTTCCTAGCCTGGCTCCTGGAAGCGAAAACCCCTCCACTATATTAGTGGAATTATTAATCCACTGATACTTTGCTATATCCCAATTGACTTGGCCAACACCTTCTTTTTTTCCTGGTCAATATTGTGAAGTTTAACAGTGAAATTGCAACTAAACATAGTTCACCTAAGGGGAGAACTACCTTAGAGGCATTGAGAGAGGAAAAGCCTGAATCATCTTTTACACAGGCACAGCAGCTGACACATGGCACAATGTAAGAAGCAACCAAACCCAGAGCTATTTGGCAGTGACCTACACACCTGCTGGAGTAATAACCAGAGTCACAGGGCACAGTTCAAACCAAGCTAGTCTGAATGAGGAAAAAAAAAATCCCTGTTTTTTTCTTATAGTGCATCCATCTATGGCACAGCCAGTACTGGGAATGGGATCATACCTATTATAACACCCTATGTTATATAACAAAACTTCAAAATTACATTGTGGGATTTTGTAATGCTGGATTAAGTTCACTTTGTGCACAAGTGAAAAAGTTTGGGGTTTTAGTTTGGCTTTTTCTTTGATTTTGGTTTTCTTTTTGGCTTGTTGGTTTGGTTTTATGTATTTATTTATTTGTCTGTCTGTCTGTCTGTCTATCTGTCTGTCTATCTATCTATCTATCTATCTCTCCCTCCATCTATCTAATCTGTCTGTCTAATCTGTCTGTCTATCTATTTAATATTTCCTCCAAACTAATAGCCTGAAGATTCATTCTGGGTTCCCACAAAAATCAAAACCAAGCTCTTTGTTCTATGTTTCTAGCAAAAAATGTCACTGAAACAAAACCTTCCCCTAAGAAACACCAGACTAAAACAGTGGATTTCTGAACTGGGGAGTAGAAAGACAAATTTTAGCTGTAAAGGAATGAAGATTAGGATCTAGCAGTGGCCTGAAGGTGCAGAGTCAAAGAGACAGGAAAAATCCAGGTAATTCATCTGGGGAGCATGGAAGAGGATTATGAATAAGGAACAGGTTTTTTTCCACAATGAATTTAAGTGACTGCCAAGAGCATCTGGAAAGGCAGACACTAGGGAGGCAGAAAGAGGTGGGAAAGTAATTTAAAATGCATTGCCATAGAGATCTGAGATGCACCGATACAGGGATAACACAAAGTGGATGTGAGTGAAGGTCTGTTGCAATACCAATGGAGAGCAAGAGCGAAAAACTGCCACAGAAGAGGAGGAGGGAAGAGGAGGATAGGCATATTGTGGGAAAAGGCTGAAGGAAGACAGAGATTTGAGAAGCAAAAGGTATCTGTCAGTACTGAAAGTGGGTAAGAAGTCTCAAGATGAAATAACCTAAACAAGTTCACCTCAGAGCACATATCTATAAAAGGGCTACTTTGTGCCTGGCTTGTTATCACCAGCAGATATAATTCAGTCACAGGCTTTTCATCACAAAAGGACTGATACTGTAATGTATATTTCCAATTATCGCTTATGATTGAATGACAAGTATCACTTCCCTCCCATGCTGAAACAAGCTGCAAACCAGTAGTCAAGAGTGTTATTCCATTCTCCTCTGAAATTATAGTTCTCTTTTCTCATGCAATTCAGTTGACTGGGTTGTGGTTTCCCCAGGGTGGTTTGGGTTTTTTCTTCCTTTCTTCTTTATTTGGAAAAAACCCTGACTTTGGCAGCATGACTTGAACCAGTTCCTCTTTTCTCTGAAAGTCTTGCACTGTTTCCCTGAGACACAAAACCACTTCATACTGGAAAGTACATACTAACTCAAAGCAGGATAAGACAGCAGCTAAGAACTGCCCTGTGATGGGACAGCAACGACACAAGCACAGGAAGTCACCAGGAACTTGACAGGGTAAATCCTAGAAGCAGAGCAAGGTAAGGGGAGTTGCTACTTTAAATAGCATGAAGTCACTTGAAAGGTGCAGAAATTTCAAGCACTGGGAACAACAGGTTGCCAGAGAAGAATGATTAAGAGCAGACAGAAAGAATTCAGAAAGAAAATAATAATTTTCTTTGGGAGATATTTTCAGTGAGATTGGCCCACCTTCATAAAACACAGGAAGCTTTTTTTTCTGCAACAAATATCTATCCTACCAAATCGATCAAAGCTAAGACCAAGTAAGGAGTTTCTCTGCTAGAAGAAATATCCTGTGTTGAGAAGCCACTTTTAGGCCTCAAAGAATTGCAAAAAAATATAAGTTGGCCAATATGTTGGTGTTTTGGACTAGTTCAGGAAGAACCAAGTCAGGTTTCAGGCCATTTTTTGCTGTAAGCCCTGCTCTTTGGAAGTCAACAGGAAGAAAAGAGAACAAAGAGTCTGCCATCTGATGAAAAGACAGAAGAAAACTCAGAGAACTAGCAAGCAAAGGCCATTGGTCACCATGTAAAACCCGATTCTGAAATGTGAAAGTTCACAGTCAGTTCAGAACACCGTGCAGAAAATCCCTGGAGTAATTCATGGAAGAAGGGTGTGCACATCATCATTTCTCTGTCTTAAACACAGATATGCACGAATATGCATGCTAATACGGGTTTGTATATATATACATTTCTGGGATCAAACCAGGTACAAATGGTAGCAAACCCTTAATTCTTCAATGCAGAATAGTGTCCATGTGCAATTGAGTTACAGCACCCATCAGGGATGTTCTTCTTAGGGAAGAACCCATCATTCATGAGTGCAGAGCCACTGCTTTTATCAATAACACCAAAAACTCAGAGAGGAAAGAGTGTTTTCCTGTTCTTCTCAGAGATGTATGAAGATGAGCAACCATAGTATCATTTTAGAGAGGTGGAATTACTCACAAATTTTGCCACATAGGAAATCACTGATATATCTAGATAAGAAGCAAGTCTAATTCACTAGGTCATGTGTTTTACACATATATCAGGCTTTCCCTCATGAGTTTGTAAAACCAAGCACGGTGCAGAGTCTTCAACTCCACCCCAATGTTCTCTGTGATTACAAAAAGGAAGTACACATTTTCATTTAGTTACAACGTGTTTCCTTCAGTGATGTTGGGACATTGGGTAAAAGACTGTTGAGCTGACCGCCTTCTCCAAAACAAACACTTGACAGATTCTGGAGAAGCTGCAATGGAAATGTCTCATGAAGGCTATGCTATCCCATATTAGAAATACATAATATCTTAGTAATCACATATATTACATTATAAAAATCTCTTCTATAGTATGTAAAGAAAATTATTCCTGTTGTCAAGCACTGAAGTCTGATTTGATTTTTTACAACACAGTGCTTTCCAGAGTGAACAAAATCAGTTTGACTTGCTACAGAATACAATTATAGGCTTCAAGCAAAAGAGTCTGAGGAAGGATTCAACAGTATGCCTTTGTAAATTACACTCTGTGGTTTGCATTCTTCTCCCTATTTGATGGAGCGAGGGTGAAGAGGTGAATGCGCCTCAAAGAAAACATTTTCTCAGTAAAAAAAATGCAATTCAAGAAAGAGTTGCATATGATGCAGAGAGCAGGTACATGCAGAGTTGGAAAGTGGCAAGCAAAAAATTGGGGAGATTTAGGGAACTGTGAGAGAATGATCTTGCTATTTTTGTAGGCTCCAGACAGTATGGTATAATACACTCTGGAGATGAGAGTGCATGTGTCTGTTTCCTAAAGACTGTTTTTGATTCTGCAGCTGATAGAACAGAAACAGATGCAGCCATCAAGAGACTGGACCACTGCACAGGCTGACACAATTTACAATATTAATATATCTATAGAGAGAAGTCTGCTCATTCAGCATAATCATAATTTTCCTCATTACTTCTGCCACTATCCAGGTTTTTCTTATTGTTTTTGCTTATTTTAATTGTGCCACTCTTTTCTGCTCCAACCTGACTAAGTTATATTTGGGGAATGAACACCTCTAAATCTTTTCTGCATTTATACCATGAAGTCTAACAAGCATTTTCATTAAAGATCTAAGGCATCATTAAAGTATTGTTTCTTATATTGTCAATTGTAATGGGGAACACAAAACATATATTGCATTACTTAGTTTTTCATTTGATTTCCCTGTGAGAAGTAGGAGGGGATAGGGAAGCAAGGAAAGTAAGCAAAGCAATAAACAGAAGGGCTTTTTGCATAGCTGGATAGTCTTCAGATATCTGCCTCGTGTATCTATGGACGTGTTTTCTCCAGCCTTCTAATAATGATAGTCCAGAAATTATATCAACATCATTCAAACAATCTATTTTATTCCCTAGCCATAAATCATTATTCCATCAGATGTGACCCTCAGTTAGAGATGTCTCAAACTTTATACTTCACACTCCCAGCCTTTATCAATGCTATTCTAAAGGGCAGGCGTATTCAATTTAATAGTCTTTTAACTTTTCCCTTCATTTTTCTGTCTTAGGTGACTTAAACAATTGATCTTCTCTCTTTTCTCAATTTTTTACCTGAGAACTTCTATTTTTATTCTTGTTCCTGCTTCTGTCTACTTTGTCTCTAACAAACCATCAGCAAATATCATTTTCTGTGTTGACACAGCCCTTTCCCTTCTGATGGCAGAACAAAGGCATGAGTGTTACTTAGCTCTGCAGTGGGGTCAGGGTAAGTGGGTTGCCTCCAGGGTCATGACCATGAAAGAGAGAAACTGCTCAGAGGAATTGTTGCTCTTTCACTGGGGCTTCAGAATGCCTCTCTGAATCCCAGCTACTTTATCTGCAGAACTATCTCTGCATTTGTGTGTCCGTCAGCTGGTTAGAATGATGCTGCACAATGCCAAGTTAAAATGTAGCTTAGGATGCCTTCTCCAGCTTGGCAGTAGCACCTCCCCCTCTGATACTCACTTACAGACAAATTTAATTTGTCTCACAAATTTCCCTCCAAGAAGGGAACTATTGCTGCTGATCATGAGAAGTGGGATCACAAGTTATTCCCCAATTTAAAGTCCATCATGATATAAATGGCAGAGGCCAGCTGAGGTCCTTGCAGCCTCCTGGAAATGAGATCACCCACACCTCTAACCCCACCTTCCCTCTCCTCTCTGGCCTTACGCACAAAATGGCACATGGAGAAACTCCTTGGAGCTCTGAAATGCTGAATGGCTCTTCCTGAACTGGTTACCTTCACTTTGGGTCACAGCGAGACAGTGAAGCACTCAGTGATGGAGAGCTTTTTTTTTCATAAGAATGTATTGAAGACACTGCTCAGATGAAATGCTGAGAAATATGAATTCATACCCTCCCTCTTTCATTTGTACTTTCTTCCCCCAACAAAAAAGGGTCATTTTTGCAGCTTTTGCAGTCAGTAGGGATTTTATTGTGGAGCTCATCAGTCACAGTATGGCTTATAAATACAAAATAATGGCACAGATCTGTCAGATGTCTTCCTTGCTGCATGACACTTACCTCTCAGTTGCCTCCCTGCCAGTCCCCTGCCTTTTCCATTCTCCTGTGTCTCCAGGCCATCAAATCACTCACTGCCAGTACTGTGCCAAAGCACTTCTCCAAGTGCAGCTTCCCTGTGCACCAGCTTTGCCTGGTATCACCCTGCCTCTCCTGTTGTCCTCTGTAGAAGGGGCATTAGGAGGGGTTCACAGAACTCAGCACATATTGCTGGAGGCAGGCAGGGGGAGAACATCATCCTAGAGGACTCCCCAGGCTACATCCCACCCTCTGGGTAGCATAAGATGTGTCAGGCTTCCTGTGACTTAAATTCATGTAGAGTATTTCGATACCCTCAGGGATGTTCCACAGCAAAGACTGGCTGACTCCCTAGTCCTAGGGATGAGTCTATAGGGCAAAAGAAGTGGTCTGTGCTACCCCACATGGGCAAGGCTGCCTCATGAATTCCATGTCAAGGAGTCATCAGGCATCAGGGTCAAGCCTGTCAAGAACCAGGTCTTCCAGAACACTAATAGTTCGTGCTTCAGAATGCTCCAGAGGAGGGTGTTTCAGCAGAAACTCTCACACAGCTCCACAATACATTACAGAACTTTGATTTTAATTGAACAATGGTTGTTTCCATAAGTGGGTGTGGTAGTTTTTAGCTAGGCCTCTGCAGAAATAAAGAAACATTTTTGAGTTGAGAAAAAGGGTTTTTAGAATAACAGACAAAGTTTTGAGGCCTGCTAGCAGGTGCGAGTTTAGTTCTGTGAGAAAGAGACAAATAACTAGCAAAAACAAAGGAGATAAGAAGGCTCTGGGTTATTTACTCATGGGAATAGAATGTTGAGAGATAACATGGTCATAGCAATGGTGAACATTTGTCTAAAAGTGTCATCCAATGAAAGCTGTGAGGAGTTTTATAGACACTGTAATTCAACCTATAGGATGAAGCTATGGGTGGGAAAAGGTAAGGGATATATTCTGTAATTGGAAGTTAGAGCTTAGCTTTTACCTGTCTTTTTTCTCTCCATGGAGATTTTTGAATAAAATGTCTTTGAGTGTGATGCCTGTAAGCTGTGACTTAATTCATCTTTTCTTGCCTTCATGATTTACTGCTGAACTCACACAGTCGTACTATCACAGGCCTCAAATTAGCAGGCTCAGAGAATCTAAGTAGATTAGGAGAGACAGATATCACCTGACTAAGTAACCAAAGAAATATTTCATACCAGACGATGCAAACCTGAGATATGAATACAGGAGTGGGAAGTGTTCACTCAGTTCCATAATGGCTGAAAGTAGAGGCAAGACTCACAGCTGCTGTCTTGCTGGAGTGGGCCCTGCCGCTGCTGCCGCTACTTGCCTTTTGTTTGAATTCAAAGAAGTAGAAATATTTTGTTGTTATACTTTCTGTTTCTGGCTGTGTGTCTTTTAGGGTGCTTATGGATCTAGAGTGGTAGAATCTGTTTTTGATGGGGAGTGGGGGGTTATTTCTTGTTATTTCTGACTTGTGTAAGTGTGTGTTATATTGTAGTTTCTCTTAATTTTCTCTTTTCTGTATAAATATATATAGTTAGTTTAAGCATAAATGTAGTTTGAGGGGCTCTTTTTCCCTTTCCTCCCTTTTCTCGGCGGGGGGGAGGGAAGCTCTGACACTGTGTTGGGTAGTTGGCATTTTACTAGCTCAATCCAAGACAGTGGGTGCAACCTGGGTGAGAATGTGGAAATCCCCTTCCTCTGCCAGCCTCTGCTCTGCTGGATCATGTCACAGATCATGGAGTGGGATGCAGTGTTATGAAGAGGGAGAAAGACCCCTTGCTTGACTGTTCTGTGGCTGCACAGCCTATGCCTGGCTGCCCACACTTGGGATCAAGCAGTGAGAAGCCTCTCCCTATGTCTGCACGAGTGCTATTACAGGAGGCAGTGAGTAAATAAGATGCTTGAAGCTCTCATAGTTCACCCTTTCTACCACTTTCTCTTCTATTACCCAGGTAAACCTACACCTGATTTATATAGGATTATGAAAACATAGATGTCAAAATACAAAAGCACAGGCAGGTTTTTCTCAGAGGATCCTCCTGGTTCTTTGGAAACCTGTAGTTTATGTCAAAACACCCACTCTCTCTCCCTGTCCACCTTCCTAGATCAAATTTCACAAAGTTTCAATTTATTTTGAAACTCATTTTTCCTATGTTAGCATATCTTGCTGACGTCCTATTTTACAGCAAGCACTTCTTTTAAATACCTGATCATAGCCACTCCAAGCCAACATGGGATCCTCTGTCACATCAATATGCTGGAAATCTGGAATGGGACAACAGTTACTGTGTGTGATTCCCTGTGAATCCCTCCTGTGCTATGCCATTTTACATAGAAAAGGTATGTGCCAAGGAGAGGGGATGTCAGGTAACACAGAAATTGTTACATAGCAGGCTAAACAGGAAAACATGCTCTGGCTGATGAGGATTTATACAAGGAGAGGTCATTGACTTCTGAAGGAGACAAGCAAAGCTGGCTGAACAGTCAGAGTGTATCTTGGGAAACTTCCCAGAAGTTTCACTCATATTTCACTCATCTCAGACCCTTAGCAAATCTAACTTAAAGATAATAAATATCTTAAAAACTAGGACTAAACTACTTCCAAAAATACATTTCTACCACGTTTTCGTTAAGGCAAGATATTACCGACAATAGATTTCACATGGAAAAAATTAAGTTCCACTTTTCTGTCCCACTCCCATTCGGTTCAGATGCCTCCATTTCCCAGGGGATGCAAACAACTCATATTCCTCCGGGAACATCTGAACTGAAAAAGCTCACAGGCTTTAGGTAATGATACCACCTTCACCAACTTCAAAAGCTTCTGCTTATGACTTCCAGAATGAGAAGTTGGTCTTCATGTTTAAGTCTAACAAACCTTTATTTTTCTGTAAAAGTAAAGAAATGTAGCTACTATTTGGTAGTTACATGACTACAAATAAATTCATGTAACTAAATCTGTCTGGATTCCCAAACCATCCATAAAAAAGATGTCCTAAAACTGACTGTAAAAAATTCCAAGATCAGAGAAAGCACATTTCTCTTATTCTTATTTGAATGTCCATGTATACATCAGTAGAAGATTAGCTTATACATCATAGATAATGTTTCAGTTCTTTTACAAAAAGGAAAAAAAAAATCATTTAAATATTTTCTCAACTGTTAAAGGGGATTTCTTTTTATAGTGCAAATAATTAAGTATTGAAGATGTAGTGATCTATTTGATACAGAGGGAATAAAAGATTTGAAGAATTTTAAATAAGAAAAATAAACCCTATAAGAATGAACTACTGTACACTTTTGAAATTTTTGAAATTTAAGGCTGATATTTTAGCTCTATTCCTACAAAGTCTTCCAATTAATAGATATACATATTTATGTAATTTAAATTACTTATTTTCATTTTCTCATATTATTCTATGAATATAAGAGAAACTGAAGAAAGAAGGGGTATTAAAAATTGTGAAAATAAGACTCAGAGTCACTGATTCATAGACTTGTGAGACCAGGGTCATCTGGAGATCATCTAGTCCAACCCTACTGCCAAGGCAGGGTCACCTAGACCCAGTTACACAGGAATGTGTCCAGGTGGGTTTGGAATGTCTCCATGGACAGCCTGTTCCAGTGTTCTGCCACCCTCAATGTAAAGAAGTTCTTCTTCACGTTGAAGTGAAACTTCTTGTGTTTTAGTTTATGGCTATTGCTCCTCGTCCTGTTGCTGGACACCACCAAAAAGAGTCTAACCATCCACTTGGCACCCACCTTTGAGGTATTTATATGTATTTATGTAGATTAATGAGATGCCCTTTCAGTCGTCTCTTTTTCAGACTAAGCAGGCCCAGTTACCACAGTTTCTCCTCAGAAGACAGATGCTCCAGCCCTCTCATCATCTTTGTGTCCTCCACTGGAGTCTCTCCAGTAATGCCTTGTCTTTCTTGTACTCATACTTGAAGTTTGTTCCTTAGTCTATATAAAGGACTAAGGTAAGTAAAATTTTGTCAGATTGTAGTGCACTGTATTTCTTTCTATCTCAGTAACAACGAAAAAATGATTTGATGAAAAAAGAGAATTTTCCCTACAGCTTCTTTATAACTTTCTGTGTAGCCTAATCACATTTTTTTGGTACGTAATATAAAGAGGATTTAGACTCTTCAGACATGTAGTGAAAGACAAAAAACCAGACTTTAGTATCTACTGGTACCTATTATAGCCTTCAGTTCACCCAATCACTTTAACGTGCCTATTTTAGCACTGGCTGTAGCCCTGTGGGGCTTAGGCATGTGTTTAACATTTTGCTGCATTAAAATTTAGACTAAGTAGCAATGACTCCATTTTGCTTTGGTTTGTTGCTGTTAATATTGATAAATGTACTTGTCATTGCCTCTAGTAACAGTGTATGTTGCACCATGGCCTTAAAAATTACTCCAAAACCAGAAATCACACTGAAGTGCATTAGTACGTGCTTGTTAAATGGAGTTAAATAAATATCCTAATTCATGCTAACTTCTTCAACGACATTACTAATTTGCATTTTTTAGCTGCAATTTTGCCAACTTCTTCCCACACCTTCTCCTCACAACCCTTCACAGCAAATGCATCCTTGGGATGCTGTGGGGTTACCAAAAGCAGGCTAGGACATTACAAGAAGGTGATGGTTGTGTTCATGAGGCTGGAGCACAACAGTGACTGCCAAAGCAAAAATGGGGACAAAACATCAAAGACAAATGGTGGAGAGAGCAACTGGTTGTAGAGAAGCAGTCTGAGAAACAGTTGTAGAAGGTACTCACAGAACCAGTAATACAAGATTAGCTTCCCAAACCACCAAGCTCAGGAGAGTTTGGCAGACAAAATGCTTAAAACCAGTCCTGAAGGCAGGTCATTATATGTAACATGAAAGCTCTTAAAAGCTGATTAATTTCCTAATATATTTCTCTCATTCATGTATCCCTACACTAGGGGTTTTTTGAGATAAATACATTTTTAGATAGGGGTAGTTTCAGGTTTTTCTCTGTCCCTGCATTTTGCAAGGCTCCAAGTCAAGTGTGTGTCCACTCCATTCTCCCCCACCTTTTTCTCACCACTCCTTATTTAAGCTGGGGCTGCATCTGCTTCTGAAGGAAGGAGGTATATTTCAAATTTCCAGAAAACAGGAGACTATCATTGCTCTGATTGTCTCCAAAATTCAGATAATCGATTAATGAACTTTTCCTCTCTGCTCATTTGCAGCAGCAGGAGGAGATAGAAGTAATTGCGACACTTATAACTGAAGGTTCAGGACAGTGTGGTTGCAGCAACCCAAAGGCTAGGATAAGGAATGCACATTACATGACATTTTTAGAGTTTGCCAAACCTCAGGAATGAACAGAGTATCATCAACAAGTTGCCACAAGCTGTGCTTTTTGCAGTATTCTACTTTCCACATTACAGTGCAGAAGCCACAGTAACAGACTCCCCAGATAATTCCTGCCATTGCAGCCGAGCCTACCTGTGAGCTCAGGTTCACAGACACTCACATATTGCCCTGTATCTGATCAAGTCCTCTGCAGCACATGATCGATCTTTTTGTCACTCATCTCATAGAGAAGGTTGGAAGCAGACAAAATGCTTTCAAATGCACTGTTTGCAAGGCCAAGCTCACATTGAGTTCATTTGCATAAAAGCAAGAAGAAATATTTTTAGGAAAAGGACTTCAGAGGATAATTCTGTTATAATAGGATCCCCGCTTTTTTCCCTATTGATCCTAAATCACTGTTTTACATACATGTGAGTACCTCTCATCAAACCTTCCTCCCTTCCCTCTTCTTTACAAAGTGAACAAAGTGATGCTTTCATACAGAGTCATACTCCCTGAAGAGTCTGCAATTTATAGATCTCACATTTTCAAGGGGTTGCAAACAAACACCTCAGGCTCCTCAGCCAGCCACAGAAATCCAGACATAACAGAAATTGTGGTTTAACTCTGTGCCCTAGTATGAAAGGGTACCTGAGCCCCAGTGCAGTACCTAAAGGCACAGATTTCCGACATCCAAATTGGCCTTTATTTCCAGAGGGTGCTCTAACTTCAGTTTGCATGCTCTGAAATTTCTGGCACTAAGGGGATTAAATCAAGCCTTAGCTTGTGGGTGCACTCGATTCATTTAGTAATCAATCACCCTAAAACATTTCAAGCAAAAAGGAAGGTGTAATTTGTAGCTAAGTCCAGAAGAAAGGGAAACAAAATCAATATTAGAATATAGCCTAGTATGGCCAAGAGTTTTCAGCACAGGATTATGAATGAGATAAATACAAACACTTTAAAACAATTAAACAGAAAGTTAAATGATCCTGGGATGATCTGTGTCAAAAGAACTGCTGTACAGGAAGGCAAAAAGCCAAACATGAGGAACAAGAAATGAACAGGAGAGAATAAGAATGTTTGTGTTTGGTTTTAAAACTATCTTCTCAAAATTTTAAAACTACTATAAAACCATATAAAATGTCTATAAAACTATAAAGTATAATAAACCCACTACATATTTGTTCAATGTATTTCAATAGTTTTAAAATTCTTCCTCACATCTTTAGAAATGTGATGCTTTCTAAAGGAAGAGGTTGCCAAACCTGTTGCTTGAGACAAAGAAACAATTTTTTCAGTGGTATACTTACTTTCCTATCAAGTTAATCTTTGCAACTTTTGTGAAGAACAGGTGAAAATCTGCAATTTCCTTTTTTTTTTTTTTTGTATGTGTTATTTTTCTCATTTCAATTAAATATCCAGAAGCATAATCAACTTAGCAGGGTGCCTTCAAAAATTCCTACAGTGCAGTGCTATACCACTGAGCAGAGTTTAACTAGATGATTTTATTAGGGAGCGAATTAACACTTAGATCCCCCAAAAACCAGCTAATTTATCTTTTATCTCACCACTCTGAGCAAACTGCATTGCGAGTCTGCAGTCAAGACTCTGTTACACATCATGGATCCATGATCAGAAAAGACTTCTGAAGACATGTAATCCTGACTTTGAAGCAGTATTATTTGTCTGTTCATGGGAAAGAAGCCATCTTCTGTTTTACTCCTTGCCAATAGGTAGGGAACAAATCAGAGAAGATGAATTAGAGTGCAGCTTCAAATAACTGACTGTGAGCAATGACACTTCAAGTGAGTGTCATGAAGTGAGATTGGGGATGGGTTTACTGCCTGTTAGAGGAGACACAGTCTGAACTATTCTGGACAAAAAAAGGACAGAAAAGATGAAGGAAATAGAAGGTGTTTCAATGGAAAATTCTGCCTTTTGTAAAAAAAAAAGGAAAAACCCCCAAAAGCATAACTAATAAACCCCAACAAAAAGCAACAAACCAAAAAAACACAATGTACAAAATCAGAAAATGTGTAGGCTGCAATTTTTAATAATAGTGCACCATTTGCCACCATGAGTTGGCACTGGACTTCCTTTCTATTTCCTTAAATCCACATTTTCTCTCCATTATCAGCTAGAATGGAATTTTTTTTGTTACAGGTTTTGTGTCTGGCATCTGTATAATTCTGCTCTGACCTAATGTGTCTGCACAGGGGTTGCACTAAGATGGTATTAGGTGGCAAAAAATTAAGTTTCCAAGAAACAGAAATAGAAAAAAATTTAATTTGGTGGAAACTGAAATGGAGAAATAGAAGTAAGAAGAGGTATGAAGGCATACATTTATCAAGAAGCACAACCAATATTAGCTTGACCGGGAGATGTGAATGACCTTGCAATTTAGCCTCCAACCAATTTGCAGAAAGGCTACCTCTTTCTTCTTCTGCTTCTGTCTTCTCCTAATCTGTAACTTTGCAGAATCATCAGTGTTCAAAGCTGGAAGGTGCCCACATGTTGGTATTTCAATCCCATCTCTCCAGCAATGCTGTCTCCTCTCCACAATGTCTTTCAACTTTTTCCTTGTAAGGACTTCTGTACTGCAGAGATATTTGCCAGCTGGCAAATTGCTGCTTTTGGGCTACAAACCCCAAAGGTCTGAAAGAAATTAACCAGAGTAGGAAGGAAGAAAGAAATAGAAGTGTGCTTAGACTGAAAGGTACATAGAAAAGTTGAGAAAAATTAGTTATTGCAAGATATTCTATGTGAAAGCAATTATGTCAATAAACTAAAAGGAAGGACAGACTGAATAATAGCTCTTTAAGGACAGATTTTAAGTTTCTGCTTTGGGAGACATACTGCAGAAAACTTGCACAGACACAAATGTAGCTGAACAGTCTGAAAAACACTTTCCAAACTCTCTGGAAAGGTAACAAATTGCTGATAAATGGTCTCCAGCTCTAAAATGGTGCACTCCAAATTTGCAGTCCCCCAAACATTAAAGAAGGGGAAGGGGGATATTAAAGTCTAAGTCCAGATTTCTTTCTTCATCTTTAGAACAAAAATCCCATGAAGCCAGGCTTCAACTTCAGAGAACAGTCCCTCTATCAGCAACAACAATATATATGCAACTAACCCAACTCATCAGCTGGCACTCTGTGAAGCCAGTTATCCAGGATTGATTGTAAATAGAAAGAAATGGGCACTGCCAGGAGACCCATTGTCCCACTTCAATAAAAATGCACCTGCAGGAAGAAACTCATCCTATGCTGCCTAATGCTGGAGGCCCAGGTGGTTAGCTTAGATAAGGCACATTTGGACATTTGATTTCTTCACCATCCAAAAGCTTTCCCATCTTTTCCTGAGATTTGGCCTTGTTTTTCTATAGGTCTAAATTTTGTCTTTATAATGAAAGAAAAAGCAGTGTAGCTAAGTCCACCTTGGTTTTGCTGGGAAAGATTCACACAGCTTGAAGCAGACACAAAGCAGTCAGCTATCAACGTCTGGCCAGAGAGATGGGAGCAATAGTTTTAGACCCAGCAATTTGGACAGAGCTTGTGCAGAGCAGAGAAAAACAAAAAAGCCCACAAACCCTAGTTATCTTACTGAGAGGTGCTGGTATAAAGCAGCAGAGGACTGGGAAAACTAGGACACAGTAGGTTTAAGCACTGACCTTATCTGGCTCTTGCTGCAAGGGGAAAGTGGGAGACAGAGAAAGTGGGAGACAGGGATATCCCATTGCCTTAGTCACCGGAGGTCTCAGTATCATGCAAAGTCAGCCTCTGGCAGCCCTCTCCTCTTTCCCCTCCTCCCAGCTCATGATTTACTTTCTGACAGTATCATGAGAATTACTGCTATCCCTTCGCCTAGCTTAGGTTAGCTGTATTTGAATTTTGCATGTTATTTACTGACGACCTTCACTTCAGAAGATATCTCCTTTTTGTAGCCTTGCTGTGTAAAGGCTGACAGCAGCCTTCATCAGAGGATAATTTCCAAAAGAGGAAAGTATCCACGTGAGACTGATAGAAGCACTGAATTGATTTGTGCCTGCACCGCAGGTCAGATTTCAACCCATTTTTCTTGAAGAGAAACTAGACTGATTTGTTCTCAGGGGCCTTGCCCTCCACTCCTTACAAGCCTCAAAACCCAGAAAGAAATGATGTATGTTCATTTAGTACACCCATATCATGTGAGGGCAATTGATTCAATTACATTATAGCTACTGGAAACAAAACAACCATATGTTGAGCTTTTTACCCTGAGGTAAAGGATGTTGCACAGCCACAGCTCTGAACTGAGAGTTAGCTCCCTGCACAGATGCTGCTCCCTAAACAGGCTTCCCTGAGGAAAGCTTTCCTGAGTCATGGGGGAAATCCAAGTTCAGGCTGGTTAAGATAAGTACCTAAACATCAATATACTTCTCTGAAGCTTTATCTAAACTAGGACTCCTGAATCTGCAAAATTACATTGAAAACTTTGTAAGAAATGGATTTGTGTGTACAAATGTGTATATGTGTGCAGGCACAAATGTACATGCATTTTATTACCTCAATACTGGAAGAAAAAGAAAGAGATTGAGATGAAAAACAGTAACTCTGCTCTGCTTTGCTTCATATGCCATGCACAGTGTTGGCTCTGAAGACATAAAAAATTCAATTATGAGCCAAATCTGGCTTTAAATCGATCAAGTTCTGCCGGCTTCAATGGAGCAATTGCAGAGATATACTCCAGCCGCTGCTGTAAGCCCACCCATTTTCACACCATCTCTGCCTTCCAGCAGGCTGCCGAGGCTGCCATCAGGAGCTGGAAAATGCAAAGGTTCACAGATATCTACAAAATCTGCATATGAACTAGTGTGGGGAAATTCAGCATGGCTTTTGAAATCTAAAAAACAGAGAGTGAACAAACTCCCTCTTTTTCTTATAAAGGGAAGATTCAGTTGAAGAAGTTTTGTTCTGAACGTTTCAGCAGAACCACCTTGCCAGGCTGAGATTTTCTACATCTGAACAAACCTCTCTGTGGTCCAGAAAAGCCCCACTATTAAACGTAGCTCTGGGAATAAGTATGAGTTGTTCCTAATGAATTAAAAATGTGACAGCAGCCTTGGGATTTTTGTGGTTTGCCTATGAATTGGTTCTGACCATGAAAAGCCTGCTAGTTTTACCTCACTAAGCAGAGCAGTTAATCTCAGAGCAGGCAATATTTACTTGTACTTCCCAATACTTAAGACAGGAAATGCCTTAAATATTGCAAATACTGAGGTTATAAAACTGTAAATGTTTGCCTGTCAGAGGCACCTGACAAGTTTTTACAACCCTCAGCTGCACGCAGGCAGAGTCACCCCAGCACTTGGGTTTTCCCCATCCTCTCCTCTTCCCCTATTTTACAGAACTATTAATGAAAAACAGATAGTTTTTTGTGCATTTTGGTTCCAAAGTTGCTGTCCTACCAGCATTTGTAGAATTGTGACTGGGATTTCACCAAATCCTTTAGTTATATCTTTTCTTTTTATTGATGGAAAGGGAAATCTCTCCGTTTCCATTTTGTTTGCTGGATAAAGAAAAGCTCAAGGCCTCAAGAAGGTTCCTTAAATGTTTTAAATAGAGAAATTCAGCCAATAATTTTTGGGAAGGTTAGTTTAAATTATTTCTCTTTATAGAATGATATAAATCCATGGAGTATGGAAAATGTCAGGACACAGTGAGTGCCACAGTTGTATTTTAGCACCATTTGTCTCTATGATATTGTAAAAAATTGTCAGAGAAGTCTTCCTACCTAGTATTTTCATATTGAGCTTACTGGCTCAGGAATTTCCATGCCCATTCATGCACAGGCATCTCAGAAGTGAAATGAAAATCTGCAGTCTGGTTTCTCTGCTTGACTGCCCCAGGCTGATGGTAGCCATGGCACCCAGCCCCACCAGCAGTCACTAGTGCACTGAGGTCCCCAGAGCACCACTGCCCAAATGGTCTAGCTAGCCACCTAGCCACTTCCAAGGCACTTTGCTCATCCCATGTCAGCCAACAGACCTAGGAGGGAGAAGTAGGTGCCTGACAGGAGTCAGAACTGGGGACAAAAAGCCCTTGCCTGGGAAACATAAAATATAAGGTAATGCCTCAACACATGTACGTTGGATGGAATGGAGATCTTCTCCCACCTTGTCAATGGTGTACTGGCACTGAGATTGTGTCTGGCTGGTTTTACATCCTAGACATTGTCCATATGCCCTAAATATGGACCATATGTTTTACTCAGAGAGGGGGCAAGGCACTGGAACAGGTTTCCCAGAGAATCTGTGGATGGCCCATCCCTGTAAATGTTCAAGGCCAGGCTGAATGGGGCCCTGAGCAACCTGTTCTGGTGGGTGGCATCCCTGCCTGTGGTAGGGGGGCTGGAGCTAGATGATCCTTAAGGTACCTTCCAGTTCAAACCATTCTGTGATCCTATGATATGCTCATATGGACCTTGTTCTCAGATAGTTTACATAGGTGTAATCGCTCTGGTGACAGTAAGGCTGTCAAACTGCACATGATGGGAGAACCCATCATGGGTTCAAGGAATAGAGAGAAATCACTTGATTTCCTGGTTTACCCTACTACACAAAGGAGAGGAGATATGTTAGGACCTTGTTTGTATGATTCCCTCCTGGAGCACCTCTGTAACACATTGTCTTGCCATGAGTAAAATTCACTTCAGGGAATTAAATCAGCACAATCATGCCTAGCTCAAACAAAACCAACAACCCAGGATGTAGTTCCTGCCAAGAGGCTGCTGGAGAAGTGAAAAAGGCAGTTTCTAGATATCTTTTTTTAACTGGAAGATATTAGGAGGCAGTCACATACCACCTTTGTGGCTAGGGTTGCACTGGTGAGAGGGGATGGGGTGTCAGGGCAGACTATGCCACCTTCTCTCCCTCTGGGATTTCATGTGGTTATTCCAGCAGCTGTCTGCTGCTGGATCCCCTCCTGATGCCCCATTATCACAGCTGGGATGTATGCTGGCTTGGCATCCTTTATCTTGCTGGCCAGGCACCACTGACCTCGGGTGCTGTGATTTCTTCTTGTTGCCACAATGTGGGTCTGGGAAGAGCCGAGAGAGGGGAGTCCTGGTGCTGTGACGGTGCCTGCTCTGGGTGGTACGCCTGCTGCCCCAGGGATGCAGCTGCTATGGAAAGGAAGTCTGGATCAGCCGGATTTTTGTCAGAGGGGACTCAGCAGCCAAAACAATAAAATCATTTAGGTGTGCTAATGACACTGTCTCTGCCAGGTCTGTCCTGAGTATCTTTAGCTCACTACCCTCCAGAAAGAATGCAACTCGAGCACCAGGATTCTTATTAAGTGGCATAGCTGAGCACGTTCTAGATGAGTTTTTATTACAAACCACTATATGTCCTTGTCATTAAACAGGCTGCTAATTCATTATTTTGGACATTAACAGAATGCAGAAAGTATCTTAAAATAACATCTTAATTTATATTTTTAACATCTTGGCACCTCTAATTTTTATTTTATAAGCTTCATTAATGCTTAATGTCTGCTGCTGTATGGCAGCCCAGCTACACTGACAGCTGTTACTGCGAGTCTTTCATCTTTGATCCATCCAACTGATCAAACAATGAATTTAGTACAATTTCCTTTAATCCAAAATATTCTTTTTTTTTTTAATCACTTCTGTGATAGGGGTAGAGTTTTAGTAATGTTCCACCTGAAGCATAAACCAACATACTTTTTAAAATACATATAGCCACTAAAATGTCCTTCAAAATTTTAAAGGACTTCTGTCTTCTCCCAGGATCTCAGTATTTCACATGTATGAATGCAAGGGTTTAAAAATAAAAATTTGTAACATTACCAAATTATTTGTCTGTTGATAATCTACTGGGAGTTTCAGGAAAAAAATAAGAAGAAAAATAAACACTACCTTCCAAAGAGATAAAAATCACCTGGTTTGAGGGAAAAGGGAGAATAGCCTGTTCTGACCCTTAAGCAGTTATATCACTTCACTGGTCAAAACCATGTTACTTATGATTTATAGACGCATCACATTTTGCTATATTTCAGGAATTTTTAAAAATGGACAATGTCTTTAAGATCACAAATACAATCACTATACATCAGGCTTGCAACCTTTTCATAACTTAACAAAAATGTATAGTATATTGTAAATATCTCCATACATATAAGACTTTTTTAAGCTTTGAAAAAAATCTGTTCAAGTTGTTTTAAAACTCACTGTCATTGGCAACCTGACTGTAAACATTTTTCAATATGTCGAGATGAACTTGAATATTCTTTTTGAGTTTGTGTGTTTTGTTTCATTTCCACAGGCTCTTGTTCTTTAACATAAGAGGAGCTGCCAGCCTTGGGCATCCTCTGTCTTATACGTGGCCTTCATTAAGATTCACACCCAGGTCTCCAGAAAAGTTAAAAGGAAGTAGCTTCAGGAAATGCCACGTGTGGCACTACTGAAATAGGAGAGGTGTAGGAGTCTCTAACAACTAACCTGTATGCTCAACTACTCCACAGTCCTGCTGGTGAACTTTCATTGAACACTTTGCTCCTTAAGACTGCAAGGCAGCAGGACAGTTTCCTTAGCAGCCAAGGAATTTTCTACCAAAACAAGACAGGGATCCATATATCATAGCATCCTTCTTTTTATACCAGTTAATTTTAAATACTTCAGAGCAAAGAGTAAACAATGATCTTGATTTAGCAAAATAACATCTGCTTTACTTTAAATGTGTCTAAGACCTTTGGCTTCTGCCTTCATTGAAAGAATATCACAATTTGAGTAGCTTTAAAACATATATTTAATATGTTAAATCCAGATTACTTGAATGTATTTTTACCTTGCATGCAAAAAGTTTTGGAAGGACTGAACCCTGTACCTAAAGCTAAGCAGGAATTTGAGTTGGCAAGGGATATATAAGAGCACATAATTGAATGCACTGGTCAATCATGTTATGTTGATACGACTAAATAAAAGCCAGTCAAGACCCAATCGTGGGCCTCAGGGACAGAGAGCTGCCCTTTCTGTGGCAGGTTTGTCTTGGAAACAAATATTTGGAATAGTTTGAAGGGGAGCCAGAGGATAAACTAGCTTGCAAAGCAGTGAGGACAACAAGAGTCCAGGCTCTCCCTCCACTCACAGTTTCATTGAGTGGTACAGATGAACCCTCAGGACCCTACACCCCAGTTCTCATGCCAATTTTCTGCTCAGGTAGCTCCACAGATTTCACTTCCATTATTCCTCCTTACACGAGTGCATGTCCCTCAAAGGCCTTAATAATTTTCTTACTTATGTAATTCTAAATCCCAGGGAAAGAGGTTTTTTTCAGGTCAGGATGCTAATGCCATGAGGTTAGCATGTTTGTATATCCTGGACTGTAAGGTTTGCATTACTGAGGATGTGCCCATTTCTGTTAATCTAGCTCTTCCATCAGAACCTCTGACTGGTCTGTTCCACTCTACTTATGTTCTGGAAATATCAGTTGTATATGTTGATCAGTTGTCAGATGACAAAACCAGACTTTAATGAAATTTTATTTGGGAACGAGTGAATCAGAGCTGTAACAGGACCTTCATAAAAATATCGTGCATAGAAACTTGTGATTCCCACACCAATTTGATCAGTTTACCTCTAAGGGTAATTATGACCTGAAACATCACAGATTTGTGCACAATTTTAAATCTCTAAAAATAAAAAAAATTCTTACAGCACTGTGGGGATGCTGGTGTAAAAAGCCTGGCTATGAATTGCTGGAATTTAAAACAAATATCAGTATTTTTGGAGCCAGGTTCCAGACCTCCAACTCTTGAACTTAAAAGTTTGTCTTTAAAATTTCTGTGTTTAATTTAAAATATCTGACTGGTGTAATTAGTGGATGAAACAAAAACTATAATGTACGGAAAGAATGGTGGAAGTTAATATCTCAGTACCATGTTTATTTTCTCACCATGCATTTTTATTTTATGAGTTAAAACATCTTTAGTCATTCATAGTTGGACTGTTTTTCATAAGATGATATGAGAATTTCCTATAATGCACCTACAAATTCATTTTACTTGATATTTCACAGACAGATAAGATCTCAAAGGCAAGAGAAACAAATGGAAACATGATGGCAGATCATTCAAAACACCATTTGAAACAGAGGTTGCCACTGTTTTTTGTAGCTATAAATCAGAAAGTGGCCCAAAATTAAGGAACTTACAGATCCTTTTTATAGTAATAGGCTAACCAGAATTTTTAATCAATATTTTTACTGCTTTTGCTGAATGAGAAAAAAGTAAGGCAAAGCCATGGAATGAAGCATAATTTACAATTTATCATTTAAACATGGAAGTGTCTATGGGAAAAAGACTGGAACATGTCAGAGAAAGAAGATGTAATTATATATTACATTTCAGAGGTCTTTTCAGACCATGCCTCAACAGTTCCTAGCTACTCAGTCAGTCACTTATTTTTAGATCTAAATTTCTCTCTGTCACACATGAAACTGTTATCTAATTTATAAGGCACTCCATCAAAACTTCCATTTCTTAACCTTGAGGTAACAGAAAACATCAAATATGTTAACTAAAGAATGTCCAAGAAGTTTTGAGGTCCATCTTTTCTAGTATCTTTTCCTCCTTTATCCCCTGTCTTTTCTTTGCAACTACCCTATAGTTGTTTTGTGTCTATCATGGCGCAAATCTTAAGCAATATATCTAAATAACTCGTATTTCACAGACTCTCTTGGGTTCGAAAGGGTTAGAGATTACCTAGTTCCAACCCTTGACCATGGGCAGGGACACCTTTCCCCAGACCACATTGCTCAAGGCCCTATCGCACCTGGCCTTGAACACTTCCAGGGATGGTGCATGCATAACTTCCCTGGGCGACATTTTCCAGTGCTGCACCACCCTCATGTTAAATAATTTCCTTCCGACATCTAATGTAATTTTCCCCTTTTGTTGTAAAACCCCCTGTTCTATCATTATATGGCCTTGTAAAAGTCCCTCTCTAGTTCCCTTGTAGGCCCTGTTTAGGTACTGCAAGGATGCTTAAGGTCTCCTCAAAACCTTCTCTTCAGGATGAATAGCCCAAACTCTTTCAGCCTGTCTTCATAGGAGAGGTCCTCCAGCCTCCTAGAGTATTTAAGGTTACAGAAGGAATGAAAAAAACCCCAACCCCCAACCCTGGGAAAAATAAATATTCACGGCTCCATGTAAGGGAGCCCAGGAGCCCCTCATACTGTGTAGATGCAGGAGTCATCTGGCAGCAGCAGATCCCTTGATCCAGAGGTGTAGTGGAGCACAGCAAACCCTGCAAGAAAGGCAGAAGCAGCCCTGGGCATCTCAGTGCACATGGGACAAGTGCAGTAACCACAATGTGGTGGCACTGCACAGGCAGAGTTTGGCCATGGGCAAGCTGAAAAGCAGAGCTGCCCTTGTGTTCAGCATCACAGCCATCCCAGGCAGCTGCCAAACCCCCTGGTTTCTCTACAGCAGGCATAGCTCCTGCTTGCTGCTTCTTTCTTGGTGCACCAGCTGGCTTCAGCAGGGATGAAAGGCTCTCTCAAAAGTGCCTTGTCCTCTTCATGACACCACAGCCACTTATCAGTTAGAGCAGAAGATTGCAAATATTGGACCATGGTCCAGTCCTTTTTTCTGCAAAAAACTTAGCTGGAGGCTTTACTTACCTGTGTATTGCAGTTGCCACCAAGATGTTCCCAGATGCAAAACTGCTGTGCCTCTCTTAGCCCTCTCTGATGCAGTGCCCTGGAAAAAATTAAAGCCCTTGAACCAGTTCCAATTCTCTGACAATCTCACCTTTGCTTCACATGAACCAGGAACTATATACTAGATGGTGTGGTCAAGACCTGGTAATTACTGTCTTAAATCTAATGCTATGGTCAGCATATATGTATAATGATTAATGCCTTTAACAAAAAATAGAAAGGCAAATGGTTCTTTGCAAAGCCAAGGCATGTGTGTCCTATTTGGCAATTGCAATACCTTTCTCTAGCAGATCAACTTTCATTGTTTAAAGCTCTTTAAAATAACACAAGAATACCCATTATAATTCTGTAAATAGTATTGCTCAGATCTCTTTTCATCAGAGGGAATAAAAGAGCCCATCTTGTAAAAATGGCTTCTTATCACTGTATTTCCTTTGTGACTTTCCACACATCACACTTACCTTTAAACAGGAAAAAAGGTATTCAGTCATGTAAAATCAATTAAGCTTTTAAGCAATGGAGTAATCTTCTACTTCCTTTACATGTCCTTTAAAAAGTATGCAAACTTTCTTCAGCTAATAAACACCAATCTGAACATTCATGCCAGAAGAGAGTAAGTTAGCTGGCTGCTAAACAGCTTTACAAAACAGCCTTTTGTGTAGAAATTCTCCCCCTTACACAACAAAATAACTTTCAGACTAGTCAGTAGCACTCACAGATCCAATGCAGGGAATATTCATTCACTGGGCAAACTGAAAAGTCATTTTAAACTTCAGCTTTCTTAGTGAATTAAAAAAAAATCATCAAGAGGAGAAAATACAACATATTGGTAGAAACTAAAAAAAATATTTACTTTTTATTTCTAGATTATTTAGCTAATTTCTTTCTTCCTATAAAATCTCCTCAGTTAAAATAAAATTCTAATTTAAAGGTTGAGCATACTTCTAACATAGTTGTCAGTTCCTCTTAGTCAGCCTTGTTTAAGAGGAAACTCAATGTTCAGGAGGTGTGTTTTTGTATTAGATGATAAACTTTCTATCTGAGTTTACAGCCTGCACTAAACAATAGAAATGAGCTCAGTGGTTTCCTACGTCTTTCCTCTCTTCCTAGCTTTTATTATAAAGGGAGGTGGAATAAATTTATAACATCCTGCTCCTGCACTACTTCTAAGGTACTGAGGTTGAACACATATCTGAAGAATGGGTGCTGCAGGGTAGGAGAAAGGGAGTCCTGGACTGCAGCTGACGGAAAGAGGGTGGCAGAGCAGGCTGCTGCCACTGCCAGTCCTTCTGATCAACTGCTTTGAAAAAGAGGAAGATGTCATCTAACAGCGGCAGGCAATCACACCTCCAGACAGAAAGGGGCCTCACCAAGCCACAGCTCAGCCATGCACTGCTTCCTTAAGACTGTTTGCCACAGGGCAACCCTGCATGGACTACATGTATTGTCCCTGCTGCAAGTTGCCCAAATACACTGTCACACACTCCTTTTCTCCAGAGGACTGGATGTGGGTGGAGGTGTGCACAGCAAGTTGCTCTTTCACCCACCTCAGAAGGGCTCTAATTCCCTAGGTAACCAAAAAGGATTCCTGCACAAATTAGTGGTCTTGCTGTGTTTTTCTTATCCACCACTTAAATTCCATTTAAATCTGCTGCTTGTTACAGAGTCAGACAGATCAGTCCATCAAACAGATGCTACTGACATTTTCCATGTTGAGGGCTGGAT
Source organism: Sakesphorus luctuosus (assembly GCA_013396695.1). Taxonomy (NCBI): domain Eukaryota; kingdom Metazoa; phylum Chordata; class Aves; order Passeriformes; family Thamnophilidae; genus Sakesphorus; species Sakesphorus luctuosus. The sequence continues at coordinate 97,413 of VWZD01000671.1, forward strand.
GATAAAAACAAGCAGAGGTGCCTATACTGCTGTGAGTCAACATTTTAAAAGCAGCTCCACAAATGCCACCATCTTTCAACACCTAATAAACAGTTTAGGAGGATGTTGTTGAAGCTGCCAAAAGAGGTTTTAAAACTGGAGTGTCTCACAGGAGTCAAACACACAGCTTGCACTCAAAATGCCACTCTTACCTTGCAGACCACCACTGCCAGACAACAGAAGACTGGGGATGCAGAGAACAAAAACAGATGGTACACAACTAACACAAAGCATGACTGGGAGAGAAGCATTGAAAGAACTGCCAGTTTTGGGTGTTACAAAGCAAGCTATTTATCACGCTTGCCTGACCAAGCCAGGCTAGACAGCAACTCCAGTCTGAAGCTTGTATTCCCTCTGTTCTCCCTTTAAATAAGCAACCCTGTGCTCTGCTGACTGGCTTATGGAAATCTCTTTCTATCAGGTCCCATTTCAGTAGGCAAATAACAACCTCCAGGAGCTCTCTTGGACAGGCAACATGATGCTGTCTAATCAAGGCCAGAAACCTCCACAAGGCACTGTCAGGCCCTGCTGCTCATTTAAGCAGTATTTTCATCCCTAAATATCCAGTTTCAGTGGATTGGGAGGGGTCAGGATGATGTTCATGGGAAGTACAAAGAATGAAGGCCACTGAGATGGGAGACCAGCTCTGGGGTCCCTAGCAAAGGAAGGACTTTGACCTGTAGGAGTGAGTCCAGAGGAAGGCCACCAAGATGATTAAAGGGATGGAGCACATCTATGAGGAAAGTCTGAGAGAACTGGGATTGGTCAGCCTGGAGAAGAGAAGGCTTCAGGTTGGCCTAGTTGTGGTCTTCCAGCACCTAGAGGGCTCCACAAGAAAGACAGAGAGAGACTTTTTGCAAAGGCATGTAGTGACAAGACAAGGGGTAATGGCTTCAAACTGAAAGAGAATAGGTTTAGATTAGATATCAGAAAGAAAGTCTTTACACTGTGAAGGTAGCAACAAACTGGAACAAGTGGCCCAGAGAAGCTGTGGATGCCCCATCCCTGGAAGTGTTCAAGGCCAGGTTGGATGAGTCTCTGAGCAACCTGATCTAGTGGAAGTTGTCCCTGTTCAACTCCCTGTCCAGGGAATTGAAACTCGATAATCTTAAAGGTCCCTTCCAACCCAAACCTCCTGTGATTCTGTGGTTAATCCCTTCGTTTAGCACTTGTGCATCGATAGAGATCTATTATCATGAAAAGAACTGTATCACTGTAAGATGAGGTTATGATTAATTTTATTGATGTGTCGGATAGAAGAAATGAATTAGTGCCAAGTATACTTTGCGACAAAACACTAACGTGTTTCCAAAGGGAGTTTGGGAAAATAAGCTTTACAAAACAACAGGCAAGGTTAATATGAGTTGGGAGTTGAAGGCTGAATATAACATTTGATATTCTGATGTTTGAATTGAGGCCAAACTTTGACTATCACATTGATAAATTGATTAAAACTAGTAATTGAAAACCTGGTATTATGCACAGTGTGGGACATCAGAAGACACTGTTTAAGCCAAGAAGTGTAAAATGTTATTGCATCTCAAATCTCTATTCCATGCTTGTGCTGTGGCAGTGCCATTTATAAAGACAGCAGGAATGCCGCATTTCAACAGAGCAAGTGTTATGTATGCTTGCGAACATTGTTAACTTATTCTGGGTCACTGGAGATTAACATTTGGAAAACTACAGACATGTAGAAGATATGGTATATGTTATATGAACAAGGCTGTTCTTGCAAGATTTCAAACTCAATTATACAGACACAAAAGGTTTAGATAAACTTTTCAGACTATATCAAAGAACTTTTGATTGCTTATCTGAACTGACCCTCTGAAGGCATTTGGGATTATTCTGAATGTTTTTGTGGTTGCTGGAAATAACAGCAAGTTAAGAATTTAGTTTTAGCTTTTGCATTTCTCAAGTATGGTTTGCCTGACTGTACAAAGGAAGGCATAGACTCCAAACTCTTGCCCATTTTCATTGATACTTCATTACAGCTAGATGACTGCAGTGAATAGTGTCTCTCCAGTGCAAAGAAATCCTTAGAGTTACATTAGAAACTCTGTGATTTGAACTGTGGAAGATTTTGCTTGTTTTTTTCAAAAGAATATATTAAGAAAAAGACTTTCCTTGCAAGACTTCAGTTTGAGTGGCACAATAGACATGCTTCATGATTTTGCTGGTTTCGATCTTGTACAAGTCAGGAACTTCACATATCTCTGTGCTATAAGGGAAGAGCATTTAGTCAGCACTAGAAAGCATTAAATCGAGATGTTCTTCATTTGCAAACTCTACCTCCTAACCTGGACCCACAGTTGTAAGGCCACTCTTTAGTTATTGAACTGTGCCTAGAAGTGGGAGAGATTTCGTCTCTTCCAGGCACTTCCTGTTCTGCAGGAGCAGAAGGTCACAGCAGAGCTGGGGCAGTGGTGACACCAGTCACCACTTAGTGGGAAGGGCCTCTGACGTGAGCTGCAAGTTCAGCACTTCAAGGAGAGGTGGAATTACCAAATAGGAGGACTTGGGCATTGGGGAATGGGCGGGGAGAGAGAGATCTGATGTGGAAAAGTGTGGGAAAAATACTCAGAAAGGACATGAAGGTGAGTCTTCCTAGAAAGTAGAGACTTGGTGACAGTGAGGCTGAGGAATGCATCAGCAAGGGCCACCTTTCTGTTCAGCTGATGCTTTCTGGTCAGGCTGCCAGGGAAGGCAATGGGTATGCACAGCTGTAAGGCGCACATCCTCTTTTTCTGTTTTTAGAAATACATCATTTCAGAACCAGCACTTGCTGCACTCAGGCACAGGACCTCAACGTGGCACTGCCCTGCAGTTTGCATGGAGCTTTGTATTCTTGGTGGAATCTTTATTTCTGAAGAGTTTAGGCCACTCTTGACAGCTACTTCGTAGTTGATAAATAAAAGACCCTAATACCAGAAACTTGATCCTGAAACAGTTGCTAGTATTGACAGAAGCAGAGATAATGACCACACAGGGTCTTCCTCAACATCACCCTTCAACAAGATTCACTACAGCCCTTGCTCACCAGAGTGGCTGGGCCCTTCGCTCTCTTGCCAAATGGTGAAAACAACCACTCTATTGTCCTGAAGTTTTCCAAAAGAGAGGAGGGAATACTGCCTGCCACTGAGATCACACATTAAAATAAAATTCAATTCATACCAAAGTAAGCTATCCAAAAGGTTACAAGACATGAAAAAGTAAATGACTAAATGCTATAGGTACTGTAAACTGAAGTAAGCTACAGACAGATCATGTGGACAGAGCATATGGCTGAATTTACCACTAATACCCATTTTACAACAATACAAGAGCTCTCCATATTTAGATTTCAAGTAAGTAACCAAATTTCACAGGGAAGGCCTATATATAGTGCACATACTAATGCACATATATGCGGTGAGTCTCTGCTGTGGTGTTAGCTGACCATTAGCATGATTGCCATTCATTTGGCTGTCTCAGCAATAACAAAGTACTGGGTCAGTTATTGTATTTGAAATATATTGTGGAAATGCAAATAAGCTTAGCCTTAGAGAAAGCTCGTGATTACCTAAACCCTCCTATACAACCATAAAAACAATCTTTTGGCCTACAGAAGCCAATGCATGGAGAAAATACTTGAAATCTACAGGGAAGAAATATTTGCGCTTAAGAACATAAAAATTTAGAACTGCTTGTACTCTTGACACTCTGCCATGTGGTAAAACTACCGTATTCATAGTGTTCACAGTTCACAGATCTAAGTGTCAGCAACTAAACATAAAGCTTACACATGATGCTGCATAATTTACAGCAACCAGTGCTGCTCAGAAAAATCATGGCCTACAGCTGCAATTACACCTGTCACTCTCATTTGAGTAAAAATGACATCTTGTCACTACTACCCAGAAGACTGAAAAAAAGCCAAACACTACGGTAAAACTTGTAAAACTTGTTTTTCTTAGGGGGAAGGGGGGAAAAAAGTAATCTCACTGTGGTTTAACAAGTTCTCACATGTTGATTACCAGTTTGCATATGCCTGCGTAGATCAAGCCAGGTGGTCCTCTTTCACAAGAGGCAATTTCCCAGTAAAGTATGGCAGATTGTGCTTTCAGTGCTCCAGACGGCACTGGAGACTTTGGGTAGCAGGTTGTTGGTGAAAGGGGATCTCTACAGGCAAATGTCAGCCTTATTTTTCTAATATTGATACAGGCTCATTTGGGGGTTTGTTAATATCAGTATATTTAGGAATGTAAATTCCCTCCCTGACTTGTGACTGTAATGAGAAATTCCCATCAATAGCTCAAGCTGAGAATCATTCATTTGTGAACAGCCAGTAAGTCATTGCACAGACAGCTAAAATAATTCAGAATATTTCCCAGAAACGTGAAGTAACTCTATTTGTTTTGATGGAAAAATAAATAGACACAATAGAATTAATTTCAATTAATATTTTTGACCTTCTCTGTAGAAATCTTGATACTAGAGCAGGCTCCAAAGTGGAAATATATCAAGACTGTCATTGCCTTTTAGAGAGAAGAGAAGTGGGTGCTGACACAAGCTGAAAGAAAGCACCCATTTGTAAAGAAGACAGTGCCAGACTCTTTTCAGTGGTGCCCAGCAACAGGATGAGGAGCAAGTGGCCATAAACTAAAACACAAGAAGTTTCACCTTAACATGAGGAGGAACTTCTTTACACTGAGGGTGGCAGAGCCCTGGAACAGGCTGCCCAGGAAGGTCGTGGAATCTCCCTCTGTGGAGGCATTCAAAACACATCTGGAAAGGTTCCTGTGTTACCTGTTCTAGGTCATCTTCCTTTGGCAGGGAGGTTGGACTGGATGATATCCTGGGTCCCTTCCAACCCTAACAATTCTCTGATTGAATGAGTGGCGCTCAACCCCACAGCTGAGACAGGTTCTTGGGATATCCTCATAATGTGAGAAATGTTTCCCTCATTTGGTCAGACAGAAATGGTCTCTTGGCAGGTACAAAGCCCACGTCACCAAAACACAGTGGAGAATCCAGAGTAACCATACAAACCATCCTCCTTCTACTCTTTCCTTTCTTTGTGATTGCAGGAGGACATGGCATCTTGAAGAGACTGCTCCTTTCTCTCTCTCACCCTTCCTGGGTCATGCACAGGCCACATCTCAACTAAAACCAAGGGCCTGGCCATCACCAACAAAGCAAATGGCTGGATATCATGAGATAACCACAGTCTTGCTGCTCCCTAATTCTCATGCCCCATCAACCCTTTGTCTTCACCCCAGCTGTCATGCCTTGTGGGCTAACTCACCCTAAGATGGTGCCTCAGCTAACCAAGCACCAAAACTGCCTCTACCAGGTATGTATTCCATACAATGTAGCTGCTGCTTCAAGCAACTTCAGACAGTACACAGCCTTTAAAAGCATGGAAATCTGCAGCTGGAGGGTACCTGCTGCCTTAAGAAACCAGTCAAATGGAGGACTGCCAGGAAGTACCTTTATTTCTGACAATAGTAGGTTCTGAAGCACTTAGTGTTTTTGCAGTTTCAAATTAATTCAGATGTGGCTGGCAGTGAAACCATAATGCAAGAAAATGAACCAGGTGTGGTTGAAAACAAGCAGCTTCCAGGAGAGAGATAGAAGAGGTCAAAACTGTCCTGAACTGGAACTCAGGGCTGCCAGCCCATTTGCTCGATGCATGTTGGACCCAGGTGCCTCAAACCACCCTGTTGTGTCAGACCATGGGACTTGGAGTGGGCAGAGGTGTTGGTGAAGGAGAGATGCCTTGGGAAGGACTCCTGCCCAAGACATCTCCTAACACACCCTTGCAGGATGCTGATACTGGCTTGGTGGCCAGCAGGTACATACCTTCATGGAAACCTCAGGTCAAAGGGACATCTTGACCTTGATGGCACCTGCTCTGAGTACTGCCATGGGCTGCCATCCTGAGACTGCTCCACATTGTGCTGCAGACCTCATAGTGCTGCGCAAAGAGCTGCATCAGGGACTGTGCTGGTTTAGAGGTAAACCAGCAGGAGAAATGAACTCAACACAAGAGAGATTATGAGTCAGAACCACAATTTAATAACAATAATACAGTAAATACCCTGACGAAAAGGGGAATTGCTGTCAACTCCCAAAACCCAGCAGTGTAACCCAGTGCCCTGGGGTACAAACCCAAAGGGGTTTGTTCGCCCTTGTGTGAGACCTGTGTGGTTCCCCCAAGTCCAAAGCAAAAAAAAAAAAGGAGTGAAAAAACCTGTTGGTACAGGTGATGGCTGTGGTCTGGTCCGGAGTGGTGGTCTCCTCCTGTCAAGGTCCTGCTGCTCCTCTGGGTCCAACAAAAGGGTTCCCCCGGTCTTCTTACCCACCCCCTTTTGTACCTTCAGGGAGCATCCAGTCCCTCCCGTGGGGCGGGGACTCACACAATGGGTGATTAACTCTGTGAGTCATGGGCTATTTTTGGACTGTTGATGGCCCATTAGCACCTACGCCCCCTCAGGCTGGGAGTGGAGGTGCTAACGACTCCCTGGGAAGCTGCTGCAAATGGGCCATTGACCTTGGGAATGAATAGATGGGGGTAGAATACATAGCTTTGGCCACCCCCACACAGTGACAACTGGTCCCACTTGCTGAACTAGGACATTGACATGACAGATCTGATCCTCCTCAAATCTGGTCACTGACTGTTTTAGTAGCTGATGTGGCCTAAATGACCAGATGACTGAAAACATGCAAAGTCTTGTTCTAGAACCTGGAAACAACTGTCAACATTTTCCTGTTTAGAAAGGCAGAGACCAGTGAATGATACCCTAGTGTTACAGAGGAACTCATACTGCAGACAAGGAGTAAGCAGAGAAAATATGCAAAATCAAAGGCAGACTCCACGATAAGCAGAAGATGAATTTGCAGACAACTATAGAGAAGGTCAAATCTATGTTCAGTATTCAGGAAGAGAAGTAAGATTAAAATATAAAACAAGTGAGAAGGTTCTGTCTGGTGGCAAAGCAAAACTCTTCTGGATCAAACTAGGAAGGGATTTACTTGGTTTGGTGGAAGCACTTACCTCTTCCTCTTAAGAAAAATTATTAGAAGAAGAACCTGACACCAAAATGGAGATTAAGCATATCTTTTTTACCTAGATATCATATACCTGATTTAGTAATAGTTGCCAATAGGCTTAAATTTAGTAGATAAGAAATCTGAACAGTAAAAACAAAGATTAAACAAAGAAACACTCATTATCAGCCACCCAAATGGTTGGTAGAAAACAAAGAACAAGCAATGCAGAATACTGAGTGAGACTCATATCTGCATTTAATACTGCTGTGGAACAACAATGATGAAGGCAGCTTGTCACCTCTTTTTCTTCCATGGAAAGCAGAGAGAAAAACTGCCAACACTGTTGGAACCAACGTGAGAATTACTGGGGGCATGCAGATAAATAGAGACAGGCAAAACAAAACCAATTAATGTGAGAGTCCGCACTCTGACCACACCAAATGAAGCAGTGTTCCTTGGTAGTTGAGAACAAATATATATGAACAGCAATAGCATTACCAGGATATTACAGCAGGTTCCTGCTCTCTATCAGACATAAAGAAGATCTGTATCCCCACCAAGCTGGATTTTTTTTTACCTAAAATGTCTTGGACAGGTTAAACCATAGCAAATTTAGATAGCTGAGCCCTACAACATAATGATAAGACTGAAATTCTTCAGGTATGAATTTGAGCAGTAAAATATGAGTTCAGATGTTCATATCCAGAACTAATCCACTTATCTCTATCTGACCACAGTGATGGTGATACTCAGGAGGACTCAATAAACTACAGGCACTTCAGGGATTATTTGAACATTGCTATTTATATGTATTTGAAGTGGAGTTTTGTGGTATATTCAGGCTGATGAACTGTTCTTATTTCTGACTGTACCTTTAAAATACTCTCACTTTGAAAACACTGGACTTGTTTATTGTATTACACACAAATTTGTACTGCACTGACACAATTGGTTATAAACCAGGGACTGAAAGAAAACAGCCTCTTTCAGTCTCCTTACTCCTGAACCAGAGCTGAATTGCCCATTGACCTTATAACCTTCATGCTAGTCCAGCAGGGAATGTGGTGATGAAACCCTTGACTTGGCTCCCTGTCACAGCATACTCCTTCCAGGCTGCAGGGGTGCCCATTGTACCCCCCTATTTTCAGCAGTCCTCAGCCTGAAGCTGTGCCTGCCCCTGCCAACGCAGCTGGTGTTTCTGCAGCTGCAGTCAAGTTCTGGGTGGAGAGGACGAGGAAGAGATAGCGAGGAATAATCTCAATGATTATGTGAGATGGAGAATATATTCCCTTAAATAACCTCCTCTGCCTGCTGAAGTTATAAGAGCATGCCTTTCTAATACTCGGTAATGCCAGGTTAAGTTCAGTAGTTTGCAGCTACATATTTTGTTTGAGATTTTGTTTAACTGAACAGCAAGCTCAGGGAATGCAGCTACATGTAATATCTGGTAGGAAAACATACTCATCTCAAAAGGCATTTTTCAAAGAGGCACATACAATCTTGTTAAAAGCAGGAACTCTAATGGCCATTTGCTCCATTATACACCAGTAGTAGGTATGACAGGAAAGGGAACAGCTGTTTAGTTGCTTCTGAGATCTATTTTGACTGGGTGTTTGTGTGTTTGGGAGAGTGTTCTGCCCCTTTTGCAGGTCTCAGATGAATCACTCTGCTAATGGACTAGCAAGTGCATGGATAACATTATCAGTGATGCAGATCATGGTTCCTATATTGCCTTAATACGCCTCCAAACCAATCTGGTAAATTACTTCCATTATAGGATTAAGACAGTATCCCATTACAGATCAAGATTTTGGTTAAATGTCATTTCTTTGAAAGACATATTTGGTGTCAAGGTCTGCTTGGCGGTTTAAGAAGAGATTGAACAGAGTCCCAGACTTCTTTACTTACTCCTCAAAATGTTCCCTCCTACTAGCCATCCAAGGGTGGAAACACAAAAGGAGACTGGCAAAAGCAAAGTCTTTCATTAAAGGAGGAGTGATACTTTTTCACTAAATTCTGACCCTGGAATCCTGTAGACATACAAGTCTCCTGGTTGCCTACTGAGAATTGTTTCTAGGCTGTTTTAGTTAATTCTAGAATTAGAGGGACTATCTACTGTTAGACACTTATGCTAGAAAAATAATTCCATATATAGGATGCTGTTAAAGAAACTGACTTTTCAGTACCTTTCCAGTAAGTTTACTCTTGACTCTTCAGTGAAATTACAGAGCCTATCCTAGCTAAGTACAGCCAGTCTATGCTGTCTTTATTATTACACAGTTCTCTTCCTTGCTCTGAAAGCAGATCTAAATAACATAATTTTCCACTTGTACTTGAAAAAAAAATTAATCCTGCTGCAAACTCAAGCCATGAAAATTCTATTTGTATTAGACAGTATAAACGTTCTTCCTCTTTTTAAAACAAAATTAAGACATTTGTGTCTAGCCTATGCTTTTTTCCACAGCTTCTATTAAACATTTTTACTTTATAGTTAATAAAAGGAGGCATTTCATTTTAGCAAAATCCTGGCATATTAAAACTAAAGTGACATGGCATATTAGAGGGACTTGCCAATATTAATGATCTTTACATGATAATTTATTCCATATTTAGTGTTTAATGTTTGCAGAATTTAATATAGCTAAAGCATATGGTGCTGTTTTATTCAAATGATAAACTATGTGATCATTAAAAATATATGGAAATGTAAACATCGTGTCAGAGTTCAGTGTTTCATAAAGGAGCTGTTAATCCTTGCAAACAGCTTCAATATAATAAGAAGCCCAATCAATTAATGATTTTGTTTCTTTATGTATTTACTTAGTATTATGCTTCCATTTAGAGTAATTAGTTTGGTTATACTTCAAATTTACATATATTTACATTTCTACATTATGATAAAGGAATGTGTCATTGTTATTTTGATTTGATAAGAAATGAAGATTGGCAAAATCTGTTTAACTACTAAGCTGGGGATCAGATCAATCTCCATTCCACTTGAGGATTGAAAGTGCAAAGCTTCTGGCTCTACAGCAGCTTTGTCAGCCTTAACAATTTGCATTATGTTACCCATGATAGTATGCAGAAGGATCCATTGCCACGAATACAATTTACGAAAACACTTTCAGGTTTTTTGTACTTCTTTCTCAGGATTTACAGGCAGCTGGAGTGTTTTTTTTTTTTCCTTTGCTATAGCGATTACTTATTATTTGTATTTAACTGAATAAATAAACATCTTAAAAAGTAATACATGAGTTTCTAAAAGAAACTTTTCAGGGCTTTTCATGCAAAGATAGAAAGAAATTGGGATTTTACTGGAATATGGAAACTGCAAGACAAGAGTCTCTGTTGAGCAAAGGAGTAGGGAAAGCCAGGATAGATGTTCTGGAAGTGCTTTTCATAGCCTGTTCCTATTAACCTGGCACTATTTGGATTCTTCTAAATGTAAGCTGTCCACTGAGGATCCGTGCTCTATGCACTTAATGAGAATGCTAGCATAACATTATAATGTTTCAGCTATGGGTCTTGCAGGAAGATGAAGACATTCGAGGGTGATCTCTTTACTGATTACTATACAAGGTTGGACATTATTCACCATTAGGCAAAATGTCTCCATCTTTACTGAGGTCAGGATTTCATCCAGAAGGTCTGAATATTTAAAACAAGCCACAAATGAGAGTTAACCAGTGCCCAGGTATGGCTGTTTCCCCACTTGTCAAACAATGTTGCTGATGCAAGACCCTTTAAATATTTCATCAGTCTACCTGAAGGCTTAATGTAGTGGAGTTCTGTCCCTAAAAATCTGACTGGGTTCTGGCAACTCAGCCTGACCAGCAGTAAAATCAAAATGTTCTAAATACCTCTGTTGTTCAGACTATGAGCAATCCCTGAAAGCAGACAATTCTTATCTGTTGCCTTTGGGCAGAGGGACACTGATAAGGGTACACTCAGGGTTTTGCTCTAAGGCACAAGGAGAACAAGGCATTACCTTGTAACCAGGGCCTGCAAAGCTAGCTAGCATTTCACTATCACTGTGGAAGCTCTCTGCTTGCAGATGAGTCATGTTCCTCAAAAGAAAAGTCCTTATCACAAGGGAGATGGTGAAACCTGGACTTCCTAGGAAATAGCACAGGTTCTCTTTTGATGGAAATGGAAAACTAAACCTTGTGATCACTGTGTGAAAGTTTGAAAACTGGAAATGAACTAACATGAACTTAAAACTCTGTATTGGGTTACCTGCCTGAAAAGGTGAAAATCTGTCTTCAGTAAGTCAGGCTCAGTGATCTAAATAACTCTTCTAACTTTAAAGTCTGTGAGATTGGGGTTGTGATGCCCCATTTTGTTGTCAATTGTTTGTCCTCAACATTATGCAAATTCAGCATGAAAATTTATTTCTTACAGCCATTTAATTTATACCATCCATTACCCCTGCCTGCATGACTGACACTTACTGCATGATGTCTGGTGAGTAGCACTGGCGGCTGGGAGCCAGGAGACCTGGTGTCTGTAGCTGATGTTACTATCTTTGGTAAGTTGCTTCATCTCTTCTATTGCATTCACTTAATCACAGTCATCATCTTCAATTGGGCTGTTTGAAGGGACTCTATTATTACAGCTGTTACACCCAATACAACAAGGCTTGAATTATTTTCAGGGAACACAGCAATACAAGACTGTGAATTATTAGGTAGAATGTCTAACCTAAAGTATTTGGGATCTACAGTCACAAAGCTGAATGTCACACCATTCAGGTATTTTTTCTACCTGGTCATCAGGGTAGATAAGGAAAACATTTCCTGCCTATAACTGAAAAAAAATGTGCCTCACCCATCATGCTGTGGAAATGAAAAGGAATGGGGTGACTCATTCTGCAACTTCTTTGATGATTTTTATTTTTTTTATGGGGCTTCTCCAAAATCTGATGCTACTGGCTGTGGGCTTATAACTTCTCTTGGTTCCTTTTCTAAGAAGCAAACTGTTCTCCTAGTTCTCCCAACTCACTTATATTCCCCTGAGGAAACTTTTGGGAAGCAAGTAGCAAAGCTGACATAGACGAAGCCACAAATCTTGCTAGTTACACAAATTTACAACATGTAAATACCCATTACCATCCTTTTTCCTCTTGATATGGCAAAATAATGTCCAATTTTACCTCTGATATTCCGAGAAAAATGAGAATGATGATGTAATAAGGACAAAGAAACTAATTCATGAGGAGCCTCTAATGCAATTCCTTGCAGGTAGAATGAAACTTTACCCAGAGCTCTATTAAAAGTACAACATGATTAAATAGATGCTTTATGTTCTTCAGCCATTAGCACTAAAAGTTCTCAAAGGAACTACAGGACATCTTGTGAGAATGCCTGTACCAAAGGCATCAAATAGTTTTCTAGCTCTCTTTTTACAGATCAAATTTTAGAGACCTTTTGAATAGTAACACCCTAGCACTTAAATTGAAATCAGACTTTGGGAATTCGCACATCTCTTGGGATCATTGCATTTATTTCAGAGGGTCTGCAGAAAGAGAAAATGCTCCAAGTACTCTAAATTCTTGTGCTAATTCATTTCCATCCCAGGTGTAACAAAAATTTCAGATGCACAGACTTCCCCAGATGATCTAAATACTAATATTATCTCTCTCTCTATATATATATATATTGCTATATCTAATATTATTTACTAAGCTCTAACCATTTCCTCAACACTTGGTGATTCATGAAGACCTCCTTACTTAGAGGAGTCTCTGAGTAACTGGTAGGAGCTGAGACCTGCTGGAAAATCTTGGGCAGGAGGGGGTCAGAGAGTCCCTCTCTTCTGCTCTTCCTCCACTACCCTTTGCCCAGATACTGAATCTATTATTGAGCAAGTTGTCTCCAAAGTCTCTCTCCATCTGGTGTGAAGTTCCCTGCCCCGAGCTGTGGCTGTGGAGAGACACTACGCTATCTTCCTTCCCTCGCACCATTAGGCTGTCACCTCCCCTTGGCTTTCAGCAATCCCCCAGCAAACAAAGGATACAGTCTCTAATTTGTCCATCACTCCTTGAAGTACAAAACATTTTTGGAGAACTTGGTGTTGCAGAAGGTACGTATGTATCACTGAAAAAGGAACCTCATGTCGCAGCTATTTTCCTGCATCTTACAGCTAAATTTTAAGCCAATTTTTGCCCTGTTGTAATTCTGTAGCAAGCATAACTTAATTACTTTGCCAATTATAATATCAAGGAATATAACAACCATCACATGAATGGGTGTTGAATCAGCACCTTTTCCGCTCCACAGTAAGCAACAGGAAGGAGAGAGGAAAACGTATTAACTGAGAAAAATCTAATAAACTTAATGCTACCTACAGATGTGTGCTATTTAATCTCATGAAAGGATTTTATGCTTCTGTTCACATGGAAATATCAGATATCATCTCACAGAAGGAAGCAGACACTCCAATGTGCTAGTTCAACATCAGGAAAATAATGTTTTTGTTTTTATCTCTGCATGCAAACAAAATGTTGTCCTTGATAATTTTTAAATGTGTATGGGAAAAAATACTCAGGTGTTAATATACTTTAGGTTAGATGGAAGTGGAAAGTGCTGTCATTGAATTCAATCTGAGCTTCTCTAGGACACTGCACATCTTTTATTTGTTTGTATAGACCTTCCCCAGCTGGGACTAAAGCTGGGATGGGGTGCTACCACCTACTGGCATACAGAGAGTGAGGATCTCTCTTCATGAATTCAATTAAAACATAGCTGCTACACTTTCTGCTGCTGAGGAAAAGTCCAAGGGTTGACAAATTCCACCCAAAATTCTGATGTTTCGATCCAGGGAAGCGTGAATAATGAATTGGTCAGAAACATGGAGTTTCTGAAACTGAAACAGCGCTGGAAAAACAGAAAGGGGAAAAAACCCCAACAGGTTGAATTTTCCTCTGCACCCCTCAACTTCGGGGAGAAGGGAGGCAGAAAAGGGCATGGCTATGACCTTTAGAAAATAAGCTAATTTAAAAAACCCAATAAAATTCAAAAGAACTGATGCTTTAGTTCAAGAGGCAAATGTTTGTGCTGAATCTGAAGTCATACACTGTTCCATAAGTGTTAAATGTCCTTTCATTGTAATCAGTTGTTACAGCTACACATGATATTGATTATGTTAATAATCAGGATAACATTTTGAAGAGGAAGTGTTAGATTTTCTAACAGTGATTAGTACATTGATTGTGATTGGCTATACAATTATAGAGTTATTAAGGTGGTATTTGATTGTTTACCATGACATTTTAGAAGTCAGCAACTATTTAGGACATCAGTGGGCCCAAGCTGGAATATTCACACTTGTAAAGTGCACACCATTTTCTAAACATAAAATTACTAACATTAATTTCCTATTCAAGTAGAAGGTTCCTCCATTCCTGCTATTGGAACTGAAGCCCACAGCCTGCATCCATGTCTAAATTTTTATTAATAACAGCCACATTTCTGGTGACATCCTCTAACACTTAAATACTAATTGAAGGTGAATAATCATTATTGTTATTCCTTTGACACAGGAAAAGATACCCTAAGAGCCATAAACTATGTAGTCCTTAACCAGACACTACTGAAATAAATGGTAAGGGTTGTTTTATTTGGAGACTTAATGCAATTCCAAAATTGGGCACTTTGAAATGTTGAATTTTACATTACTTTAGGTTATGTTCTTATTTTCACTTCAGACATTCAAAATAAGAGTTGACAAAAGTATTCATCATAAATTTTTACTTCAGCTGGAAATATTCACCTGTATAAGGTACATTAGATATATAAGGCTATAAATTCTGGTGTTTTTTTTCTTGGGGGGGAGGTGTGTGGAGGGGGGGGGTTGGAACTACATTTAGATTGCACATTTGTTTTTCTCATGAAAAATGACTGACACAAGAAAGACTTCAAGGTATGTCAAAGTCAGGAATTTAGTTAATTTAGGACTGACAGTGTTTATAAAACACAAGAAAAATAAAGACCAGCTGTCACA
The DNA here is from genome assembly GCA_013396695.1 of Sakesphorus luctuosus. Classification (NCBI taxonomy): domain Eukaryota; kingdom Metazoa; phylum Chordata; class Aves; order Passeriformes; family Thamnophilidae; genus Sakesphorus; species Sakesphorus luctuosus. The sequence goes on from VWZD01000671.1 coordinate 112,494, forward strand.
TTGCAAACATCACCTATTTCACATATCTGCAGCTAGCTCTGCGGGACCAGGTAAAACCAGAGTTTTATCCTTTTTTTACACAGAGACACATCAGGCATCCCTAAAAGTATGAGGAAATGTTGATAAAATAACCATATCTAACTATACTTTCAAATAAGTAAGTGCATAGCACTGTAACCCAGGATGTCTCCTTGTTATAAAATAAAAATGCCTATGCACCTTCTTTTTTGGAATGCACTAGTATGCTGCTCTTTCAGTTGCTCCGTCTTCTTGGTCACATTTAGCATAGTGACAACTGTTTCATAGCCCAGACTCACACTGCAAAGCTTTAACAACTGGTATACAGGTCCCGACAGACAAATTTCAGGAAATGGAAAACCTCTTTCTCTTATTAGCCTGATTACATCTCCTACCTGAAATAGAACAGTCTCAGAAAACACATGATGTTGCAAGGAGGACAGACACCAGCAGCAGTGAGGGAGAGAAAGTTGGCTAGGACTCATCTTGGGGGACTCTGCCCTGGCCAAGCAGAACCAAAATCCACACAATTTCTGGAAATCATCAAAAACCAGCCCCGACTTGGGAGCAGTTCCTCCTCTTCACTGGTGTCCCCCTCTTCACCTTCAGCAGCATTATGAATGTGTGAATGAGATGGAAGAGTCTTTTGGACATAGGAAGGGGAGAGTAGGTGACACTGACACGGGTTTCTGGCCTTTTGAAAATCACCAGGCTGAAACCTGCCACCAAATGAGGACAAGGGATGATGCTCAGATCATATTCTACACTCTTAAGAACTTGTCCCCATACACAGCACATAAACCTGTCCTCTCTCACATCTTGTTTAAAAATGCAAAGCTGAAAAAATAAAGGAAAGAATATGGAGAGTAGATAGTTTATTTCAAAAACCTGTCCTAACTATGCAGCAAGACACAGAGTGAACCATCTGGTAGGGTTTCAAATATTGCAAAACAGAAATACACCAGGAACACAGTCATAAATTAGTAAAATAGTGATCCAGCTCTCCAATCATAACAAAATAAATTACATAAATATATTAAAGCCTCCTGAAAAACTCACCAGTGAATTCAGACTGAGGTCTTAGGGGTATTTTTAAGTTCCCAGTACCCATTAAGAGAAAAACACACAACTGTGAGTTAAAGACCAACTTCCCCACTTCAAACAGATCAAGGTGTTGCAGAAGATAGCAAAGGGAATGCTACTTAAATTTATTTCAGGAAGAATGACTCTTGCTGTTATGCATTGCTAGCAAGCAACAAGAGTCCTCTCTCCTTGTACAACACTTTGACTCAAACATCATTGCTTTTTAAGTTGGTCTCAACAGCCTTTGCCAGGAGATACCCATCAGTTCTTAGCTGCTCCACTGCATGCTGTTAGAAAACATAACCACAACTGCATGAAAACAAACCTGCTCTACAGGCATCTTGCACTTCTGTAGTGGTGCAAGGACATGTAACAGGCAACTCATACATTCACAAATTCTCTTTGCTCTGAATGAGTTATATTTCTTTTCCAGATTTTTTACATGCACTAAAAATATGTGATACAAGTTCAAAGTAAATGCATGAGAACCAGCAGAAGTTTTATACTACATTTTCCCTTTATTTTGACATGATCAACAACATTATAAATATTATAAAAACATTATAAATATTTGAGCTATTTATACATGAAAAGTATGTAAAATAAGCAACAATTAAGAATATGTTAAGTGGCAAAGTGAGATTTTCCTCAGCTTCAGCTCTCCACAGTGACTCTGCTTGGTGCTTTGCTGTTGAAAACCAAGGGATGACTCTTTTTGTTTCCATCTCCCAGTAACCACATAATCTTTGTTACGCCAAATACTCCTCAATACACAGCAAGAAGCAATAGCATGAAAATTGCTTGCCTCAGAGAGATGCAGGCAAGTCTTTCTACTACCAGTGACCTGCAAGGTGTGCCTGGCTTCAGGGTGGGGTAAGACAATTCAGTCCCTCTAAGAGGACTCTTAGGCTTACATCTAGGCAGTTGGCTCCAGTGTCTGCTGTGGATGGTGAGCACTGACATGGACCATGCCAAGCCTGGCTGGCTCCATCCAGGACTGGCCACAGCAGCCTTGAGCATTGTCTCATCACTATGTGATCATGTAGCAGCCACAGATGCCATCTCTGAAACAACAACCAGGCTGAAACAGTCTACTCAATAAAACAGGCATCATGCTGTTTAGGAATGAGAGGAAGAACAAGAAAGAAATTGTGCCTCAAGTCTGCAGAATTATCACAGGCTAGTGGCCTGTGCTGGAGGGCTGGGGAAAACTCTCCCTACTGCTAATCCTCCTGGGTGTGCTAGGTCTTCCACGCTCCATCACCCACACTGCTGGAGAGGTGTTCACATGCACCAGCTGCTTTCTCTTCTTAAGAGGTCCCATCAGCTCTGCCACCACAGTTGTAGTTGTTTAAATTACACCAGATCAAAGTGAAGTGTCTAGTTTAGTTGTACACAGACATCAGATATGTGCAAGATCCATGACCATGCATGGGAGAGGTAACTGCTGGATGCTGGGGATTTTAAGTATGGAAGAAAAGAAAACATAGAAAGCCACTCCCACCTGCTCATACTTTCTCTATCTCTCCTCTCTACTTTTTTGTAAACCACAAAAGAATACATTCATCAGGAAACAATGACAGAGGAAAGTGTGGAGAAAATTTGTGCTGTATGATCACAGTGTACCAACCAGCCAGGAGACTCCACAAAGTATGTGCTCAAACAGCAAAATTTGGGGGTTTTTCTGAGCACATGTCAAAGTCAGCTGTTACATGCTGATAAAATTTGTAGCAGCAAGCTTTCTAGTGTAAACACAGCCTCACACTAAAGTCACTTGTCATACAACCTTCTTATGCTGGGAGTTAAAGCCATCACTGCAAAATGGGAAAGCATAACGAAATCAGACAAAATGAATGATGATTTACTGATAAAATGATAGAGGCATGAGATAACTTATAAACATTGTAATCAATTTACTCTGCATGGCTTAAACAGTGTTAATGTTCATGATTGTATCTTACAAAAATGTACACAAGTCATATCAAGAATTTCCCTCACAGACCACTTTTGACTAAATAGAGATTTTCAAAAGCTTTTTCTGCTAGGCTAAGTTCCCCTTCCATCAAAATCACTAGCACTCCAGTTTAACTGTGACAGGAACCAAATCTCATCCACAAAATTTTATTTACTAAATGCAGGGTTCTAACACCGATATCTTTGCAGCCACATGAAATTATAGCCCCTGTGACTTTGATTGAATGAACTTAGAACTTTCCAAGCCATAGAGAGTCACAAATAAAAGACTATTACAATTCAGCACAAGTTACCGCTTCGTATGAATGATTCTCACCAAATCCTAGTTACAAATGTTACCCTCAAGTATGCTGGTTGCCCTTAGTTTCCCGTACCTAGTAAGGGTCTTAGTTTGACACTAGTGCATTGGGAAACCACAAATAAAGAAATCAGAGAAATCAAACACTGTGGGGGGGCATTGGGGAAGGGGGGTGTGGAGGGAATGGGAGGGGAGGAGGAAAGAGAGAACAGAACAATAAAGCCTGGACATGCTTTGCATTCTTTTCTGAATCAGAAGCATTTGCTGTTCCACAGCAGCTGGCTCATCAGCTTCAACTGCAAAGTCTTCTTTGCCATAGTGAGACAGGGCTATGAGAATTAAGGATGAGAGATAACACATAAAAATGGAATTCATCAAATAAACAAACAAAATGATAGAGGATTAAACTTATTTCAGTCCAGCAGACTCTACTAACAAGGCACATCTTATCTCTATAGTCTTAATAAAAGCACAAAAAGACAACTTATTCCTTTTCAGTAGACACTGAAATCACTCAAAATAAATTGTGGTTTGGTTGGAGATAGAACCATTGTGGACCATAATTACATACAAAGAAAATGGATATATCTAATGTGAAAGCTTTTTACAGTGAACTAGAATGCAACAGCAAAGATAATTACTTTGTTCCTCAGGTCTTTTCCACAAAGACAAAAATCTTGCTCAGCTGGAATTTGAGTCTGCAATTTTTAATGTCTTTTAAGATAACTCATTTCCTCCAGCTACCTGCCACCAACCAGTAAGTCTCAGGATTGTTAAACAAATTACTTAAAAGGACATGGCCACTAAAAATAACACTTTTTATTTTTCTTTCTTCTTTTCCCTTCTTATCTCTCCCATTACTGCTACTACAAGTAGCACTTAAGATAGAATCATAGAAGACTTTGGGTTGGATGGGAGCTTTGAAGGCCATCAAGTCCACTAGTCCACCCCACCTGCAATGAGCAGGGACAGCTTCAACTAGATCTGAACTGAAAAATCATATTTGGGGGCAAGGGAGGAAGGCAGATGTGTGTTTCCCCTTGTGTTTACTTCTGACAAAATCCTGAACAATTAGTTTGCAGAAGTTTGGGGGGGAAGAGGGTTGTTTGGTGTTTTTTGTGGGCTTGTTTGTTTGTTTGTTTGTTTGTGTTTCTTGTTTGGGAGGGGTTTGGGTTTTTTTAGGCTGGCAGGTTAACATGATTGAAATTGGATATAATAATAACGGTAAGTCCTTTGCATTGCTCCCTATCCTGAAATCATTTAATTACTTCCTCTGTTTGACATAGGAAACTTTGGTGCTGCAGTAAGGAAAAAGACTTTTTTCTTTAATCTAATGGTTAAATGAGGTTAATGTTGAATGGTGCACATGGGAGCAGCTGAGGTCACGAAACAAGGTGTCTTTAGAGGCATCTGCAGGGACACTGCTTACCAGTTCTGCACTCACAGTAAGCTACATAGTAGAGGCATTTCCTGATACCCATAACTAGACATCACAGACCAAGATCTTGGAAAACTTTACGTCCAAGGCAAAATGTATCCAGGAACCTTCTGACAATATGTTGATGCGCCTTATTTCCAGTTTGGAAAATTAAAATATTATTTGGTGCACAATCCTGCAAAGGACCTTTCCAAACATAAACTATAGGACAACAAAGACAAAAGAGTGTATATTTACACACCTGTGCACTGACAAAACTGCATACATCTGTTCCTTCTGTTCCTTCTCTCTCCACCCTCCCTGTAATCTTTAGACTTAATGCATTTTGCAGAGGAATGAAGCTCTTAGAGATACTGACCCCCTAAAATGTAGAGAAAAAGGAGTTGGTTAATGAAAAAAGATCTTATAGAACTTTTACTGAGGGGAAGGTGGTAGTGGTAGTGTGATCTCAGTGAATATTAAATACAGAATCACAGAATCATGAAGAAGGTTGGAAGAAACCTTCAAGACCATCTAGTCCAACTGTTAACACAGCACCACCATAATCAACCCTAAGCTGTACTTCCAAATGTCACACCCAGACTACTTTTGAACACTTCCAGAGACAGTGACTCCACCACCTCCCAGGGCAGCTTATTCCAACGCCTAACCAATCTTTCAGCAAAAAAACTTTTACTAAGGTCTAATCTAAACCTGCCCTGGTGCAACTTAAGGCCATTGCCCCTTGTCCTTTCTCTTCAGACTGACCTTCACTTCACTACAACCTCCTTTCAGGTATTTGAAGAGGGAGACAAAGTCCTCCCAAGCCTCCTCTTCTCCAGACTAAACATATCCAGCTCCTGCAGCCACTTCTCATAAGACTTGTATTCCAGACCCTTTCCCACCTTTGTTGGACTTCTCTGGACATGCTGAAGCTCCTCAGTGTCCTTTTTGAAGTGAGTGGCCTAAAATTGAACACTGTACTCAAGGAACAGTGATGGCCACAAAATTCTTGATACAGGCCAAGATTCCATTGGCTTTCTTGGCCACCTGGTCACACTGCTGGCTCATATCCAGCTGGCTGTCAACCAGCACCCACAAGCCCCCTTCTGCTGAGCAGTTCTGTAGCCACTCTTCTCCCAGTCTCTAGTGCAGCATGGGATTGCTGCAACACAAGTGCAGAACCTGGCCCTTCACCCTATTGAACCTCATGCAGTTCTTCCCAGCCCATTGGTCCAGTTCATCAGGATAGCTCTGTAGAGCCTTCCTATCCTCAAGCAGATCAATCCTCCCATCTAACCTGGTGTCATCTATGAACTTACTGAAGGTGCACTCTCCCCTCATCCAAATCCTCAATAAAGGTGTTAAATAGGACTGATCCCAATTACTGATCCCTAGAGATCGCCACTACTGACTGGCTGACAACTGGATTTAATTCCATTCCCCACCGCTCTCTGAGCCTGTACATCCAGCCAGTTTTGCACTTAGCAAAGACTCCATCTGTCTAAGCCATGAGCAGCCAGTTTCTCCATACAATCTACTCAGAACATCATTCCTGAGGCACAAATTTGAAAACAGGCCTCCACTGTTCCTGCAGCTGCTTTTTATTTTTTTTTNTCCCAATTACTGATCCCTGGAGATCACCACTACTGACTGGCTGACAACTGGATTTAATTCCATTCCCCACCGCTCTCTGAGCCTGTACATCCAGCCAGTTTTGCACTTAGCAAAGACTCCATCTGTCTAAGCCATGAGCAGCCAGTTTCTCCATACAATCTACTCAGAACATCATTCCTGAGGCACAAATTTGAAAACAGGCCTCCACTGTTCCTGCAGCTGCTTTTTATTTTTTTTTCCGTAACTGCTTGTAGTCCTGATGCACTATAGGCCTGCCTTTGATTTAAATTAATTCTTTTTTAAACTAATAATTAATTAATATTTTAATAAAATATTATTTTATTTAAATTAAAGGCTTTCTTTTAATTTTGGTGAATGTGCACCCAGTGATGCACAAAACTGACCCCAGCAGCACCAAGCACTTGAGCAGTATGAATAACACAGCACAGGATGCAGGTTAGTAGACTGAACAGTTTACATGAATGTACTGTCTGTTCAACATCTGACTAAAAATTGAGTTTACTTGTTACTGATGTAGGAACAGTTTGGTCTACCACTGCAGTGGATTTTGAAACAACAGTCTTGTCATGAGTTACAAATGGCAACAAAATATGGATTGACTTTTTAAATGTGTTTTTGAAACAGAAGCCCAAGCTTTATTTGGATACAGAATCTAATGTACCTACCCCATCACTCCACTGGAACGTCACTGGACCACATTCCCATGGAGGGATGGTAATTACTGCACGTCTCTGACATGCCTGGTTATGCTGCCCAGATGTATTCCTCCTTGTTTCTCTGTGCAGAATATGTGGAGCAGAAAAGGTGGCTCATATGCTTGGTAGTGATTATCTCCTTTACTCTGTAGACTGTACTCTACAGCTAAACAAGCAGAGGAATTAAGTCAGCAACTAATGACTGTCAACCTGGGAGAAATGGAGAATTGGAAAGCAATTCATGCTTGAGGACACAGACATAAATTACTCAAATTACTCCAGGTAAGGCACACACAGTGTGTCAGCAACTCCACAGGATCTCCCTTCATGCATCTTCTACCCTGCCACAGCCTGTGGAAAAGGTTCATTTATCCCTTTGTCCTTTCAACTTTCTGAAGCACAAATGCCTTCAAGTACTGTCTCCCTGGAATAATGCCACTTAAGTAACATCTGTAGCCCTGGAAGAAGTCTTACCACATGTATTTCCTTTTCTCTTTAAAGTTGAATCTATTATGGGCTTTCATACAGTACCTACTTTACTCAAACTCACACAATACAGGCTTTTACTGTCAGGAACTAATGCATCAGCAGGGAATAAGAGAGTAATTTCAGTTCTATATGTTTCTCTATTTACATCCATTTCTTTGGAGAGAATATAATATTCCCATTTGAAAGCAACAAGAAAACAGGTTTTCAGGGAATGAGTGTTTCAACTATTTAATTTCAACATTATTACAGAAGCTTCCCGCCATTCTAAGGACATAGATGCAGTAAGTACTCTGACCAACCTGTTTCAAATGTTTCCTTATTGAGCTGATACAGCTTTTGGCCCATTTTAAAGACAAAAGAATAAAGACAAAGAAAGCAATGCAGGTCTTTGAGTTCAAATTTACACATCAGTGCTGTGTGAACCACAGTGAAATGTAATTTTCTGAAATAATGCACAGTACTAAAAAGTGGCTCTTAATTACAGGTGTGTTGTCCAAGATCCACATATTTGTTACCGTTTGATATTACGTTAAAATTGAACAATACAGTTTCAGGGGAATCATCTGTTGAATATTTTTTCTGCTTAAAGAATACCTAGAGTGAAGCCTTGAAAGTTTTGCTCTTTCATCATATCAAAGCCACCAGAAACTCAGTGTTTAGCACTTAATTGGTTTGCTTTTTTTTTGTTATAAAAATGCAAGAGTGGTTTTGGCTTTTTTAGGAGCTTGGACAAGGTATTTTTCACAGAGTATCTGTTTTCATCAAACTTTAGCCTCTGTCCTGTTAGAAACCTGCATTTATTTGCAAGCATTGCAATCAGTTCTTCAGCTTACGGACCATAGAGTGAGTCAGCCCCTGGTATGATGGAGTCCTGATGTAAGCTGGATAATGCTTTAATAGAAACAGTAACAAACAGAACGTAGTGAAATCTCAGCTCAAGAGAGAGTAACAAAGTCTCTACTGTTTTTTTCTTGTTGTTCCTTTTGTTTCATCCAGATTATGTAACTGATTTTGGTCCCAAACAATGAGGGCCTTTTGAGGGATTTTCACTAAACTTTCCCCAGCTGCTGGATTAACAGGACACTCAAATGTAATATTTTTCCTGGTAAAGCTAAATATCCTGTCACTTTTAATTCAAACTAATCTACAGAAATAGCATTAGTTCAAATACAGTGTGTTTGGTGTGAATGAACACTTTACATCATTTTTGACAGATATTTCACTGTAAGTACATTGCAACATTCATCACTACAGAAACAAACAAATAACAGTCTTTAAAACACCAAGGCTACTTCGTGTTACAGAAGGAACTTTGAGAAGAGCAGGAGAATTTCATGAACTGGAAGCGACACTGCAGAAAAGGTATTAACAGAGTGAAGAAAGTTTAATGGAAAATAAGGCAGCTCAGGATTAAAGGGCAGGCAAAGGTGAAACTATTTCAATGTGAGCAACTGCTTTCTGTTTAGTAGATTTTGATTAGGTAAGCCTGAACTGTTTAGAAATACCTACTGTTCCTTGTCCAGAAAAATTTATTAACTTCATTTTCCAATATTTTTTTTTCACACACACAAATACATGGCTTCTTTTTGTACCCTTGGAGTAAAAAATATGTATCCTCAGCAACTGTCTCTGGATTGCTGCTCTCTTCAGCTGTATCCAAGGTTATATCAATGCCTTTTTTTCCAGTGAGAAAATTGAAATGATATCACAGTGTGTGATGCCCCTGCAGAGGATTTTAAGGAACTAATTAGTAATCAAGATTAGAGGAATATAAGCTAACCAGGAAAGGAAATTTATGAGTAGGACTCTCACTTAATGAAAAGTCTTAAAGCAGAAATTCACCCCTCCTTCATTCTACATTTTGTGTAGTCATTCACAAATCCTCACTTCCACTTCTCTGCTGGCTAGTTCCTCTTATTGAATATCAATGCTTTTCTTCCTGTGCTATTAGAGAAATGGGCTTTTCTACCTCCTCTGCCCTCTGTGTGTCTCTCAAGTTTCTTTCTGGGATAAAAACCTTTCTTCATAATGTGAAGTTAGATAGGAGTGTTGGATGTGTTTCATCCTCTACAGATTATTCTGATCCTTTTTGCTTGCCAGAAAAAAACAGTTTCACTAGGGAATGTTTGACAATATACCACTTAACTGTCAGCTGTTACTGTAGTTCTTTAGTGGACCCAAAGACTGAACCAGTTTTTTACTCCTAACACAGTTTCCCAGGCTGAGCCACCGGAGGAGAGGTGTGAGGCTGCATGTGCTGCCTGTGACTGCCAGCTGTTCTCTTCTCCCACGGGGAGGGAGAAGACTCCAGTCACCAGGGATGTCAATCAACTGCTAAATTCGCACTAGCAAAGCATTCTTTTAAGCTAGACATCAATTTAATAATGCTCACTCCTTGCTCAAAATTGTAGACAAACCTGTCCACAATCAGATAACACGAAAAAGACTGTGACAGATGGCTGGTGACGTCTGTACCTGCCCTCCTCCCCCATTCTGGGCTGATTTGCTGTGGTCTGCAAGTATCTGTGAGAGGCAGCGTCTGCACGCTTTGCACTCCAAGGCAGCCTGTGTGTGAGTCAGTAGTGAGTGTAACCTGCTGCACAAGGCACAACAGAAGAGTTTGGGTGCTCCTCTTGGCCACACGAATCATTCATGTGTGTTGAATAATTTGACAGGTGACAGTTGCATAACTTTGTGGATATTTTTTTTGTAATGCTACTGAAAATCTATATTTTAACTTTTTTTGTGGGGGTTGCTGAATAAAGAAGGTTTTGCAATGGAATTACCTTTGACAGCATTACCCTAACTATACTAAAATTACTGAAATAAATAAAATTCTACTAATATTTCGTCTCTGTCATAAACCAGAAAATATACTGATGTTTACGGGTACATTCTGATGTCTAAGGAACATTCATGCTGATACACCACACATGAAAAAGTCTGATGTTTACAAGAGACAGATCTGTCATGCAGTCCATCTGACTTGTTCAAGTAGCCATGTTAGACCAGCACAGCATCTGAGCTATTAAGGTTATTAATTGGCAATAAATAGAAACACAGCATTTAAAACTCTTTTGAATAATTCAAGCCCAAATAAATCTGATTTGGCAAATTTTTATCGTCCAATATTGTACTATGATGAAAGAATGATTAGCCAGGACCCTTGATAGGCTGAATATGTATGATCTGATACGGCAGCTTTTTTCTTCAGCTATTAAGAGATGACCATAGGTATGTGTATGTTTGTTTAGTGCATGTGTAAATTTTAAGATTGATAGCCCTGAAACATGGAACTTTATCTTCAAAACTGGACACAGGTTCAGTCTTTTTTTATAATGTTGTACTGCACTTTAAACAAGGTACGTGGGCTTATTTCTAAGAATGGGACAGGGGAGTGATTTGGTACTTTTTCACTAAGGAGACAGCTATAACATCCACTGAAGTATGTCTTTGCAATATGGAAAGTGTAAAAATACCTGGAACCTGCTTCACATATTTGGTGTGTTCATGTTGAGTACAGTTTTTCATTTTTAAATTATCAAATACAAACTTGTCATGCTGCACACCTGTATTTACTTTATGTTATAATTCATCCAGAAGAATTATGTGTCCCTATAGAAATATTTTAGTGAAAACACGGGGAAGAAAAGGTACAAAGCAAGCTCTCCAAAGAAAAAGAAGAAAGAGCTTGAGAAATTTCTTCTTCCCACACTCCTCTTTTATCCCTTGCTTCAAATTTAAGTAAACTTTGCAAATTCACATTTCACCAATAGCCTGATCCAGAAAAGTCTAAATTAACTATTCAGAGTATACTGAGGAAAGAGAAATGTGACTGTCTACAGAAATGGAGAGTAAAGGAGGGACACAACTAAAAATGAGATGAGAAAACAGCCACGAAATTTTCAGAAGTATCTAAATTTTGTGACTCCTCCTCAAATCTAAGAAGCATGTGTTACACAGTCATAAGTAACAGACTGCTGCTAAGTTCCCAACAGCGCTGTAATAGAAAGTGAAACTTAGCAGGGAAAGAGGTCACAGTGGTTATTTTATTATTCCCTGCTTTCTTAAATTATTATAACGAAATTAATAGACACATATGGTTTACAGAACTAATCCAGGAATTAGGAACTTCTTAGAGTACTTTTTTTTCCATTTTTTTTTATTACTAATGGTAATTATACCTACAGGTGAAGTAACAGCTGAGTGACTCAGGGTACCCTGCTGTTCAATTTAATCAAAGGAGTTGTGAATCCGTAACAAGACCTTTAAAAAAGGACAATGATTGTTTCCCCTATGAGTAGGTTACAAAGAATATAAATAATTTATTTCATAACACCAAATATATAGCAAAAGTTAATGAGGAGGTAAAGAGAAAAGGAGAGGGAATCAATAAGGACACTTGAAGGCATGCTGATTTTTTCCTGAAATTTTGTGGCATGCTCTTAAATCACTGCCATTATCTAGAGGGCTTACAGATGCTACAAATTAGTCAAGACAACTGCACACAATAGAACACATAATACACACTCAGATGAGGCAAAACTCCATCTACCAACACTAAATCCTAGGAAGCTGGGCTGAGATTTCTTTATTTCTGTTGTTTGAAAGCCTGAGGCTTGCAGAATAAACTTTTGCAGAACTTAGGAACAAGAAGCAGCAGGAAAAATTTCCTGATTTTTGGTATATTCTGTCTTCATTGATGTCCCAAAGTATTGGAAATGTAAGACTAGGTAATAATTTGAGAGGTTAGACCAAATGAGGAATTTAATAAAGACTTCGTAGATTTCAAGCACCTTCCCTCTTGAGCACTGATTCTCCTGAAGGTAATATTGTGGAAATCCTAGCTTATCGCTAAAACAACTCAATGCTACAACTGGATTCCTCAGTTCATGAAAATACTGAGAGTTAATGCACCAGCTCCACGATCAGAAGAAGAGTTGCAATATGTCCCATCAATAACATGTCTCTTCACTGTTTGATTTCTACAGCTCTCAAGATTTGAGACAAATAAAAAGAGTCCTTAGCTTGTCTCCTGCAGTGAGCAGCAAATCTTAGTATCCTCAAAACTCCCAGAAATCTTACGGGATGACCTACAACACTCTTGGTTACAGAGTAGCCTGGGGTACTCCCCACTTTCTGGCAGCATGGCCTAATTATCTCGCACTTTGCATAAGTGAAGACACTGCTCCTAACACTGGCTCTCTTTAGCTGTGGTGGAAAGGTTACACTGCCTAAATGTAGCTCACAAAATAAAATACTCTGCTTTGGCGCTTGATTGGCCAACAGTTCAGGTGCATGCCACATGGCTCTGGTTCCCTCACCAGAGAAACCTGGGTCCACTAGGGCTCCTTCCCTAACTACATCTGGGTTTTTGGAGAGAGGAGTGACAGAAAGGTGAAGGCTATTATATGCCTACAGTCACACAGCAGGTGAATGGCAAACAAGAGAGTATAATAATTTTCTGCACAAGAGATCCTTTCAGAGTTCAGCCCAACCCCAACAGTGAAAGAATTAAACATGTGTGGCAACCTTTGACATAGAGAGCCCATCTGCAGAAATTTCTGTTATGTTAACAGCTAATTAAGGTCAAGCATGTCATAATCTACATAGAAGACTTGTTGAGTCATTCAGTCTCTGGAGGAGCAGGGTTAGTTTCCTCGGGACTCTTATCAGTATTTCATCCAAACTGATTTCATAAGTCACAAGCAATAGGGGGTTTTAGTAGTTCCCTTGCAAGACACTTCAGGTATCTTCCATTTGAAAACTCTAACCTGATTTTTGGCTTAAATGTATCTCCACTTAAGTTTTATGTCCTCATGCCTCTTAATCATGCTTGGGTGTATCAATCTACACTTCTTTCACTCCTAGATGTTTCTACACTTCAAATATTTATAGCCTGTTATAACATCTTTTCTTCTTAGTCATTATGTAATGAATTATTAAATCAGTACACTATTTTGGCTGAGTTCTGTCATTCCCCTCCCAGGATTTGCTGCTTCCTACTGAACTCCCTCCAATTTGCTCCTCTCAAAAGGCCCAAATGGATTCAGCAGGTGAACATACTCGATGTAAAATATGCTAATGATTTATCACATTTTCCTTTCTATATTCCTCCTATTTTTACCACCTTCTGAAAATCAGGTCCTTTTTTGGTGTTCCAGCAAAAGAACCAGTTGTGGTTAGCATCCAGTCCAATCCTTTTCACACAAAACATTGGACATGCTGATCTTCCAGGAGATATAGAGAGAACTAGACCTGTATTTACATGCCCAATGATAAAACTGCTCTCATTTGAAAAATCCATGCTACCACAGCAGCATTGGAAATAATCTGAGACCCAGTAACTATTGCCACCTTTGCTCTGAGACTAAAGATGGGGGATAATATTTAAGTAATGTGAGCAACCTACAAATAAAGTCTGGAGAGCAAAAGAAGCTCAGATATACTGCTCTTTCATTACTGGGTGAGAGTAAAATTGAAAGCATTGGCCAGGATGGGCCAGAAGCTTTGGGAGCATCATCCCTTCTCCCCTTCCCATGCAGTGAGAGCTCCCCCACCTGGGCCTCCTACTGCCCACTACCCTGGGGTAAAGGGTTGCTCCCAGCTCTTCCTGGAGAGAGAAAAGGGGGGATTTCAACAGGGGCACATCCATCCTTCCTGGCACCATGAAAAACCTTGAGGCCACACAGGCTAAATGCACTGGAAAATGGTGTCTCCTGTATTTCTGCAGACAGAAACTCTATACTTCAGGAAAAGAAGTATTCAGCCAGCACTCACAAGCAAGTTATTTAACATAAACTGGAAGTTCCCTGCTTCCCCTTCTAGTTTCTGCTAGAGGAGAGACATCCGGAAAAAACTAAAATGAGGGAAAATAACTTTCACAGCATGCTCCTCTCTTATGTCTTGCTTGTGGGAACAAATCAAGCATACCAAGCAAGTCCTCAACCAAGGCAGCAGGTGCCCTAGAAGTCATGGGGTCACTGCTTGGAGCTGTGGCAGGGGGCCGGGTGATGGGGATCCTTATCTTGCCACCAGCCTCGGTCCCCAGGAACAGCCTGGGAGGAATCCATCTCCAGCTCTGTCCCGAGATGGGACAGCACTCCCCATTAACTCTGAAGTGTGTCACTACATTAAATACAGGGTCCCAGTTTTGCTCTCTCGAGACAGGACTGCCTGGGCTGGGTGCCTGCTACAACACCAACTGCATTTCCCAGTGTCCACAGGAAAGCTTTCCCCAGCTGCTTGTCGTGGCATGAGTCTGCCTTTCCTTTATCACACTCCATTTAGAATGCTGGTATTTCGCAAAGGAAAAGAAAACATCCTCTGCTATCTGGAATTTTCCATGGTTACACTTTACCCAGAGGTGACTTGTCCCTCCGGAGAAACTTTCAGTATTACGTAATATTTTTTGTATTCCACTTTTGTATCTACAGAGGCAGGCAGATAAATAGACAGACAAATAAATGAAAGAATAGCCTGAGATTTTTATCAGAGTGTGGAGCTGGGATGACTCAATGATTAAGAAAACTGCTCTGGAAAGTTTTAGGCTTTTGTTAAGTGAAGATTGCTGAAATTCCAGGATAACCAGAGGATCATCCTTGAATCTTTCTCACAGACAAAAGTGTAATTTAAGAGCGGGGTGTGACTGGAAATACCTAAAGGAGTGTCACGTTTAATTTTTATATCCTCTCAAATAGTGCTTTCCTAAAGAGCTAAATATTCAAATAACCATTTGAGCATGTTTTTTTGTCAACATTTAGAAAAGTGCACAAATATTGTTAGCTTGAAAAATTTGAATCCACTGTTAATGTTTAAATCCTATTTAGCTCTAACCGCTTTTATCTGGATCGCCACTTTTCTGAACATTTGACTCCCTGGGGCCCATCAACTTTTTTGAAAGTGTGTTGTTTCCTTTTAGAAGCAGTTCTAAACCCATTCTCCTTACTATTCTGTAATATAAATATTGGATATCAAGTATTTTTCTGTTATTGTATATTTTGAGCACATAGAAACTCTGATAGTATAACTTCAAAACAAAAAGATTACTCACATTGACCCTATATGCACACACAGTCTGCAGAAGTGTTGGGGGTCTGGTTCATCAAGATGAACAAGACTGTCATATCACAAATGCATTTTTATTGTGAGGCAATTTGTGTGTGGACAATTTAATTACTTGCTTGAGCAATAAAATTCCCACAACAGTAAAGCCTGTCCAGCCTACCCATTTCTCACTTGATTAACCTGATGAAACTCAACACACCTGTTTCAAACCAACTGATTTTTATAGAATGACTATCATAGAACTTGACACTTTGCCACCATCTTTGCATCATATTTCATACAAGACAAATCCATCTAAAATGCCTTTCATTCTGTATGACAGACACATTTGCCTGGAACTATTATCAGGAATAATGTAGAACACCTTGTCAAAAGGCAGAATTTTTTTTTATAAAGGTATATTCTCATGGGGGGTGGGAGTGGGGGAGCAGAAAAGTATACCGATCATCTATATCCAGAAGCTGAGAGTCTAAATCCTTTGTTATTGATCTACTTAGGTTAGGAATTCAGGAGATACGTATGTGCTTTTGCATGTCTGTGCTTTGCTCATCTGTACTGTGTTTCTTCTGGGGCACAGATGAAAAGCTAAGTTCAAGGGTCTACCCTAAATGAAGCTTTTATTCTTAATATTGCATATGCCCAGGAGCTGTAATACCCAAGGTGCCAAAGATCTGTAAGCACCTCCCAAGGCATTACATTACACCCTAATGAGGCTAAAAGTTGCTGAAAAACAGAGGGAGAAACTGTTGTTTCATCTTTGTTTCTTGAAAAATATTACAAGCCTTGTGGCATGGGACTTAGGGTATCAACCCATCTGCTCTGGTGGTTCAATTCACTCACCTATTAAGACCAAATTCTGAGTCGAGCTGACGCAGCCTTGATTCGTGGGAAAGGATCAAGACCGGTGTCGGGGGTTCTTGCCTGCCTGCTGAGTGGTGTTGGAAGGTAGCGGCGAAGGCCTTAGGTTGAGTTCACCCGCCCCGTGGTCCACAAAGAAGACACAGAGACAGAGAGAGCACCTGCAAGGCCAAGGCTGATCCACCGATCTCTTTTATTCACAAAATGGAGGGCTATTTAAGCCCGGGGGGAAGGAACTTTCTGGAAACTGGGAGGAGTTAGGGCGGAGCATGCAAATCCGTCTCACAGGGTAGGCTTAGGGCAAGAGTGGGTGGTAACTGGGGAGGAGTAAACATAGAACTGATGGGATTGGACAGCTCCCAAGGAGAACCAACCAATGGTAGCTGCACCCTTGCTGACAGGCTAAGCCTGTCAAGGCTGACAGCACCATGGGAGCAAGGGACAAAACAGGGGGGTAAAACCTTTATTATCAACTTATAATAAAAACTGGGGTAACCGTAGGTAAAGTCCGTGTTGCAGTGTCGCAGTCCGGCTATTGTCCCTCTCACTCCTCCGCTCGTCCACAATCATGCAGGTGCCATCTCCAACATCTCCTCCTTTTTTGTTTTGTATTTTGGAAGGAGGTGTGATGGCACGCGAACTCGTTGATGGAATCACGATGGCGATGGTGAGAATGGCGCAAAGTCCTGGAACATTTTTACTCTCTGGGATGGTATCCATCTGGTTCCAGAACTTGTGGAAATCTGGGGAGAGAAAAACTCGAGAAGACAAAGTTAAATAGGCTCTAGGACAG
>VWZD01000672.1:0-33538 GCA_013396695.1 Sakesphorus luctuosus
ACTGGGCCAAACCTGAGACACATCCAAACTGACCAGGTTTGCTCATGGCAAGACTGGAATGCTGAATTTTCTGGACACAGCTCTACAGCTTCCAGTTTCTGAATCGATGGGACTCATCCAGCTGTCCCTGAGCAGAACACACAGCAAGCAACGATTCCTCTGCATTAGATGCAATATCATGTTTAAGCTTCTGCAATGATCCCTCAGTACTGAATCGTCCTGTCCTGTCACAGTTTATTATAACTCTCTGTATTCCCAGAAGTTTAATTAGGCCTTTTGTTGCTCTTGCAGAACAGCCCTTGTTTTATGTTGATTATTGGCCATTTAAAAATATTCTAAAGTGTGACTAATCTCTAAAATTACCCATCTGAAAAAGAGAAATCTAGTCTGCACTCATTATCTCATCCCAGGAAATCTACTGGAAAGGCCAATCTGCCTGCACTGACTATAGGTAGACTCTAGACAGTTTCATCTGCTAACATCAAACTTCGTGAAATAATTCACACTTTCAATCAAAGGCCCAAGTCATTAACATGGAATAAGCTAAAGCAATACAAATCTGAGATGAGAAAAAAGAAAAAGGGTTAATCTGTAGACCAGAAGAATTATGACAAGCATAACAAGGCATGTGTTGTTTGTCTAAAGAACAACTATGAATAGATGCTACCATCAGCCCCCAGCACATATACAGTCAGGAACGCTTACTCTGCAGATATAAATAAACTGTCCTACTTTCTGCTGCCACCAACACTACAGAAGGGAAAAAGTACAGAGATATCAGCCAGAATATGGCTTATCCTGGAATGATAAATGGAATGCAATCCATTTGTGAGGAGTCTTTAATACGTATAATACCTGCTTAATTTATTCGGGGTTTTTTTACACGGTCTTTTTCATAGCTCCTCCAGAGTGCTGCACCAAAGCCAGAATTCAGGGTCTTGCCCTCGCAAAGATTGCCTCAACCAACTCCTGTAAACAAAAGGAGATGAGTGAAGGCAGAATGTGAATGTCTCTAACCAAAATCCTGACTGAAGAGAAAAGCAGTAGGATCCAAAGCTCCAGTGTGTGCAGCCAAAACGGACACAGGTTGGCTTAAGAATCTGAGAGCATTTCTGCAGAGGTGGCTGCTAGAAAAATGTATTTGCAGTTGCAAGTTGAGCAAAATTGATATGAGTCACAGTGGCTGTAAACATGCAACCCCCACATAGCTGTTTGCAAGTAATTTCTCTGCATATACCCACTTGTGTTCAACAGAAGACAGAGTAACTGAGTAACTGCCGAACACCAAATACAGAACGTACTGTAAGGAAAGAGGAAAAATGACACAGGCAACTACTGTCTAGCCACTTGCCTAACAAATAGGTATAAGGTTCAAGTGGATTTTGAAAAGAAAATCCAAGTGTTAAAAATGAACGAGGAAGAAGGACACAAGCTGACAAATGCACATGATAACCAGACTTGCCATACATATTTCTGGGTGAGAAAACTGACTGTTCAGCTGACAGAAGTGTAGCAGATGACTATCTGCAGAGAAACATTTGCTACAATGCCACCTGGAGAGTTAGTTTGGAGTGAAGAGATCAGACTTAATAGTTGCAAGGAACAGGCTAAAGAAGAGACAACGATGGCCTGGGCTAGACAGAGTCTTAGCCACATTCCTTAAGGACTGGTCTTACTATGTCTATTGATCACTTTTGCACAAAAGATAGGAGTTTTGATGACAAAGCTATGAGGTACGATCAAAGGTATTAGGATCCTAAAATATGCACAAGATACAAGTTCTGAAGCACCAGAAATGATACAAGGAGACCAGTACAGCAACACAAAGTAAGATAAATCTCACCAAGGCCATCAGCTTTGTGGGCAATAATAGGAAATCTCTCCATCAGCTGGGACTCCACAGTCAAAAACAACAGGAAGAGAAGAATCTAGGTGGTATTAGTTGATTCAGGGATAACTCTGGGCTACTAGCACTGCATGAGACATGCAAAACTCACCAAAAAAGATACTTCCTGTAGATACACAGACATAAAAACTGTGGTAAAACGGCAACAGAAACAATTCTGGTCACTGGTGCTTGAGATAGTTGAATTCAAACTGCAAATTAAAGAACATATATGAGCATGATTACAGAAATAAGAAATCATTTCTATCTGAAAAATGAGGCTTGTTCAGCTCAGCAACAGGTAAAATGAAGATACATAAGTTAGAAAGTAAAAATAGCATCCAACCATCAAAGGAACGAGGTTTCAAAAGAGCCTTTGTGTGAGAGCAGCTGGATGAGGCTGGAAATAAAAGCAGTTTCAGGATGGATTTTGGTAAGTTTATAAATGAGATTATATGATACGCTTGCCTGGGAAGGAGCATGGGGTCTGGTTTAGTGGTGAGGGAAGCATCTCCTTGTTTTGTCTTTCCACACACACTGGTGATCATTTCAGACAGTTTTTGTATTTCAGAGATTTAATATTACATCCAGGAGAAAAACCTCTCTATAAACATTCTCATAAATGCTAATGTCAAATTTTGACTATTAAAAGTGCAGCAATGTCTGGCAGCCTTTTTGAAAGCCTGGCTCACTCTAGCTGCAGGCTGCTGGTGAGCAATTTCACCAGGCACATTTTTCTGCCCTGACAAATGGCTCAGTGGACAGCTATGGGACAACCTGTCTGAGAGGTTTACAACCCACTCATGACAAAGGGCTCAAAGCTGAGAATCAGTCTCTAATGGAAATGAAAATATTTTTCCCCTCATAAAGTTATTACAATTCTCCTTCCTTCTTTCAAAACATAAATTTTGAGTAAGTTCCCCAGCCATCAGAAAAGACTGGCAGGAATAGTAAAGCCATCAGAGAACACAGATGTGTAACTCTTTAACTTTCTTAATAAACCAAACTGCTTCTGCATTCAAAAAGTGCGGAAAGATCATCAGGGAGGCAAAGTAATGAAATAGTCATGGCTGAAAGGAAAGCAGAAAGCTTGAAACTAGTTGTATGTGTTATGTTTCTAAAAGGCAGGAAAAGCTTTTGTGGTGAACATGGGCTAGCAAATGGGATTCTGTAGGATCTGCAATTTATTCTTGCAGTAAAGGACCTGCATCAGGGACTTCTGGGTAGCATGGCAATGCAGACTCCCTGCCTTGCTATTAGAAAGCTTAGCTGAATGGAGGGAAGGACATGGCAAGGGTTATGTCTGCTAAAAAGTGTGTTTTAAACACCTCCTGCTGCCTGCACTCCAGAGAAAGAACAGGGAGGTAGCATTTGGCAACTGCCTCATTCTACAGCCAGGGACAGGCATTTCCTTGCTCCTCTGAAAGCCTGCTCCAGTCTGGGAGAGCTGTAAACCTCTGAAAGATCATTGCTCACACATGCTCAGCTAAGCCTTGCTGGATTTTCACCAGTAAGATGTCTGAGGACGCTCCTGCCAAACATACTCCAGTCTTTCACAGGACATAGTGCTAATAGAGCAGTCCATCCATCATCACTAAAGGGCAGCAAGCTGTGATCTGCTACCTCCCAGCCCCTAACCATGATCAGAGAGCAAAAAATGTGTCACTTTCACAAAACCCCATGAGCCTGACCCATTTCCTGGGCTTTACCCAGGCCAAGGCTGCTCAGCCACTGCACTGGTGCCATGGGGTTAGAGCCACTGCTGCAGCACAGAGCAGGCTACTAAAGGCACCCAGACAATGGTGAGGCTCTGTCAAAAGATAAAGTCCCTACTGAAAAGGAGTTGTAGAAAGATCACTTCTTCTTTTTTTTTTTTTACGTGTTTAGTAAGCTGTTAAACTACAGAGGAATTTAACAGAAAACAACTATGCTTGTCAATAAATTTGAGATGCCAACATCTATTTATTTTATTAAACCTACTCCTTGCCAGGTTAGCTCCACAGAATTCAGCATCCTGTTTTTATACAAGACTCAGGAGAAAGAGATTCATACTTGAGATGCCTAAAGGGCTCCAATCAAGCACTTCATATTTACTAAGAATGTAAACAAAATGACATGATCTGAGTAGGAATCATTTATTCCATACTTCTTACAAAGGACAATAAACATATGGAAGGAATTACAGAAAGGGAGTCAGTAAAGAAGACTAGTTCATCACAAAAATGGTCTATATTAAAAAAAGGGGATAAAAAGTAGGTAAGCACAGAAAAATGGGTCAAGTGTGAAGAAGGGTAGTCTTTTCTTCTGGTAAATGTTTCTTGGCACTCTTGATGAAGTTTTAAGAGCAACTGCTGCAAGAATATATAATCAGATGTCAAGAAGCAACAGTCTGTGTGTAATTTGCATGGAAAGAATTTTATCAGGTTCATTTCAGGGGTCATTTTTTATCAGGTTCATTTCAGGCCTTAAAATACTATAAAGGGCAAAAAAATAATGAAAAACCATTAAAAAATAACAAATAATTACAGACCCACAAAACACAGAAATTACTAGGAATGTAGTACCTATCACAGCTGTGCAGAGGGATCAGAGGCAGCATACCTAAGTGTACCTGTCAGTAAACACTGAGGAAGAGGTCAGGATGGGACTTGGCGTCTCCTGCCACTTGGAGATCCTGCTCAACAGGAAAGTTCCCCAGTGAGAGGATCTCCTCTGCTGCCCTCAAGATGGAGAAGGCAGGAATGATCAAAATAAAAAACACAAACAATACAAACAGGCTGAAAAGCTCAAATCCTCATGGCTCTGTGTGCCTTTCAGCTCCTTGGATTTTAGAGGTGACTCAGTAACTTACAGGTAGCCTTCAGTTCAATGGGAACACAGTCAGGGAGGAGGTATCGAACACCACCAGATGAAACCTCGGAAGACTGAGCAGCTGTGGGATATCATTAAATTGGTTTCTCATTGGAGAATACTAATTTGGTTTAGCTGACAATCTTTTTGCTAGCTTGTAAGTTAGAATGTTGTTTTTACATCTTTATGAGGAAAAAAAATCCACACGAAGTTACAGAAAAAGCAGGATTAGAAAGTGACATCACTGTGGCTACATTGAAAGGAGATTATCATTAAACTTGGGCAGAAGTTTTAAGACCCAGAGGCTCTAGGAATATTAGTCACAATCTAAACACAAGTTAATTAGCCACAAACTGTTGCACTAATGCATTCTGGAAATATGGGCTTAAAAACTGTTTCAGAAAGGCTCCTTTGGTTAATGGAGAGGTGGGAGAGAAGGGCCTTGACTTCCAGATGAGAGCTCTGGAGAGCTCTGTGTGGCACAAGTGCCTTTCTTCAAGCAATCACTGGTCTTAACATGAGCCTGTTCATAGAAGAATCATTCAACTGACAAAAGCTGACAGACCCTTTTTGCTTTTATGGACATCTGCAAAACAGATCACCAAAGCCGGACTGAGCATAATAAAAAAGACAGAGCTAGCACACAGAGTAGCCTGGATCTTCCAGGGATGCTCAGATTCATCATGAAACTTGGGCTGCTGCTGCCTTAGGTTCTTCTGCTTTGTTTTAAAACCAGCAATTAACTTTGCCTGACTGTCACATGTAGATTCGACAGCCACCATGTTTACTTCAAAAATTGGGAAGACTATTTGCAAACACCACATACAGTTACAACAGGAATTTCACTGCTGAAATCTCTCGGAACTATTATGTTTTAAGAAATTAACTGGGTGGGCTGCCCCTCTTTCTAGTGAAAATGCAGTTTGTCCCTTGCATCACTGGGAGGAACACTAAAGCAAAACTGAGTCCCACTGAAAATCCCATTATAGCTGTGTTAATACAAATCAGAGATGCTGGAATTGTATTTTATACCCAGCATATTCTCAACTAGCAATCAAAAATGTTATGATAGATGTCAGCAAGACAAGTGTCCAGATTAATTAAATCTTTCCATCTCTAAACACTAAATTTAGCTTGTTTTTCTTAAGAGAACTGCCAGCATGCCAGCCTGCTGTATGGGTGGAGAACCTGAATGTACAGGGCTGAGCACTCAGTGCCGCACTGTGAAGAGCTGGTTAAGCCTCTTTGTATCAATGGTTACAGCCTGGTCTACCTAGATGGGTAGATACGTGTATTTAACGAATGCATCATACAATTACTACCAGATCAGAGTGCCAGACACACACTAAAATAGGTGGTGGGTCCAACTGTTCTGAAGAGCACACCTGCATCTCTCTGGATCATTCAGGAGTGATAGTCCAATGATAATACATAGGAGCCATTGCTCTAAAAAATATTGGCCTTTTTTTTAAAGGCAAGATTTCTTCCTTTCATTTTAAGATCCCTCCATTATAAGATGATGGGTGAACCATTTGTGTTTTGGTTAGTCTAGTGTAATGTAACCAGGAGAAAGAAAAGACAGGCCAATGAATTGCATGAATATTAAAGTTCTGTATACTGTATTAAGGTATGTAAAAGCACTGCTTTAAGCCATTATTTCAGTTCAAAGTTAAATACACAAGATACTCAAACAACCCTAAACAGAGCCTGAAGTTTAATTTGTCAACAAAGTCCAAGGCTCAGCAGGGAGGCTCACACTTCCTCACTGTTGGAATCACTTCTCAGCAGTGACAGCCTTTGTATCTCCACCTCCAGGATGCATCTTAACCCTCCAGTAACTGCAACAATTTCTCAGCTATTAAGTGACTTAAAAAAACACTGAACACATTTTAATAATCCTTTTAGGGCAGTTAGCAGCTACAAGAAAGAAAGGAATACTTGTGCGGTGTGATCAGACAGCTCTTGGCAAAGTGTAAGCAAAGGCTATTTGGTCACTGCTTCGGCACAGGCAGCCCAGGCTTTCCCCGAGTTCCCCTCTCTTCTTTCTTTAGAGAAATCCTTTGGTAATTCAATACTGCAATATCTTTCAAATCAAAGGAGTTAAGCTAATTGCACTGACAGATTTCTAGGAGATTCCCCACCCTAAGGACGAAAACATGAATATTAGCACAAGTCAATGTGAAAAAGCTACTTCAAAGAAACAGCAATACAACCCACAATTCTGTAAACCACTTAAAAAGATCCCTCTACACATTCATTAGACTGCCATTGTATACAACCACTCCTGGCCTTAGCGCTGCCTTCTGGCCTCTGATGTTCAAGGCATGGCCTCAGGGAAAACAGAAAAATTTAGAGAAGAGCAGTAGACTTTTTAAAGGTAGCTGTCTACGCAGACATCTTCCCTTGGATAATGGCATGAGTCTCATCAACTTCTATTTGCTAGTTACAAGGAGGTTTTGCAACTGAGAGGCTAATCGGAAAAAAAAATCCACCAGGAAGAACCAAGAATGGTGTTTAATGGTGTAGAAAAGAGCTAGAAGAGATCACATACAGAAAACCGAGCCCAGGCAATTATTTGTTGGTAGTGTTTCAGCATATACTAATTTTTGCTTTTAACCAATTAAAGGGCTTTCTCAAGTCAAGAATTTAAATTTGTCAAGTTGTGTTGTATCACTTCAAGTGAGCTTTTTTTCCCCCACTCGCAGTCAGGTTCACTGATGCAGTGTATCCAACAGTAAATCTATGTAAGCTGAAAAGAGGTCAGTGCTGTGCATGCACATTTTTAATGCTTATAAATCTACCTGGCAAGAGAGTTTGAGATTTGATTGTTAATTCCCAATGCCTGAGCCTGAATATTTTAGAAATTAAATGAAGATAAGGCTTTTGTCATGTTCCTACACAGCCCATCCCCCAACAATGTTTATTTCTAATATATCTGTATCTATATTTACTAGCTCTATTATCTTTAAAAGAAAATACTTCATGCAAAACAAGTTCTATACCAAAAAACTTATGCCACTCAAACTCCAAGCCTAAGAACACCTAACAGATCTAAATTATATATAAAAAAAAGATCATACAACCAACTAGCTCAGCTAGAACAGACATTTGCTGGTGGTGTCACTTCAGTTATCCATGCATGACCAGGTTTAAAGCCAACTGTATGTTCCATTAAAATATGCATGTAGAGAAGCTGTGAAGTAATTCTGACACACTTTCAAAAGTACCTTTATGGTGTAGGCATTACATTCCATTAGTTATATCTATGTTAAATTTTCTTTTGGATCAGGAGTTTTTATGAGAATCTTCTCCTACTTCCCATTTGCTGTGCTTTGATTTGCATTAGAGAGTAACCTTGGAGTGCACAAAATGAATTCCTTCCCACTGAAACTAAACCAAAAATGCCCTCCGATGACTAATTTATATCACAGGACCAGATGAGAACAAGTCTCCAGCTCACCAAGCTGGACCCACAGCATCAGCTGTGACAGTGTGTAGGAGAATAAGCAGAAGGGAAACAGAAAGTTACTTCACTCAAAGTGAAAATGCTATGATATACACACTAAGCAGAGTGATTTAATAAAAGTAATGTAACATTAATAGGCAGCAAAGACATGCAAAACTGCAGTGAAACTTTCTGCTGTTTGAAAAGCTCTAAAAATAACAAATGATCATGCCATTAAGTTCCATAAAAGATAATGGGGTGAAAGTAAACATTTCAGAATTGTTAGGATAAAAAAGGAAAAGGAAAAAGAAAGAATGAAAGAAAAAAAAATCTGTGAGTGAGTCTAGATCACCCTTTTTCTACAAGGATGTACAAAGCAGAGCAGATTTGTGCTCAAGGAATCTCTAATGTCATGAAGGTCTTTAAGGAGATTCTATTTTTTTTCTTTTTGGTTGAGTTCATCTCCACGTCTCCTCTTAAAAAAAAAAGACAAATTCTTTTTCCTGCTTTTTATTTCCACACACTTACTGCCGGTGAGATTTTCATTCAGCTGTGTGAATGGAAAAGACCCATTATCAGTTCCCCATATCGAAGCTTGCAGCAGCTAATGCATACTGGATCGGCACAGCTCTTCTCTGTGCTGTATCTGGGGATTTGGGTCTTCAAAACTCACATGGTACAACAGGGTTGAGGCATGCAGTGCTAAGATGAACATTCCTCCTGACTTCTATATCAGTGCTTGTCACACAGATGTTAAAAGGGATTTAAGGAGCAGAAGTTTCTCTCTTGCTTGTACTGATAATTCCTTGTACAGCATCAGGTGGCACAGTGACCCTTAAGAGATCTGTGTTACCATAAATGATAATCAGGTCTTTTCTAACAGGTTATTCAGATCAAGTAGTAGAAGATAATTGCATTCTTCTGTGTTAGCCTAGTATCATGCTTCCATAGTTCAAGAAATAAGGGGATTTTTAGGAAGATTGTGACACCTGGGTCAAACTCGGAAGACTAAAAAGAGGCTCTAGCTCAGATGAGCTATTTGTCTTCCATCTCTCCAGTATGTCTTCTGTGTCAAAAGACCAGACTGCCAAATTCCCACTCCCACCAATGAGCTGGCCCTGTGCTTTTTGTGCTTCCACTCTTTTGTAGAGAGGAGGAGGGATTTCCTCCTGTCTGGGGGATCACCTTCTTCTTCCTCTGCCTACAAAGATTTGAGTCACCCTGTGCGAGCTTGTTTCAGTGGAGAGGAAAAGAGAGGCAAAGTTCAGAGGGTGAACCCTCTTCCAGGAGAGATGGGGAAATTAGGATGGCAAGATGCACAGCAACACTGGATGCTCATTCATGTGCTTGTTGAGCTGTACATCATTGTGTGAACATTACAGCACCACTGTTCTGTGAAAGAATTGCACTAAAAGGCTCAATTGCTGTCCTGTGTCAGAGGGCAAAACTGTCTCTCCTCAGTTCACAGCACATGCTTGGAGTGCCTCTGGATTAAACAGTGCCTCAGCACATTCCTGCTGCTCAGCCACACCACAAATCCCAACACACACAGCTGGATGCAGGGATGCAATCCCCATGAAACACTGATTTTATTGCAGCTCAGGAAAGATACATGTGAATCTGAATACATGTGTCAAATATCCCAGATTATCCTCAGATGAAACAAAAGTTGTTGCCTTTTTTCAGTTCCCACAAGAAATGATCCTCTCTTATCACAACAAATAAACCCAGTATGTCAAATAATACCATCCTCCAGTTCCATCCAGTAAACAATTCTGAATTTCATTTACAGTGTGTCTATGATACAAAAACATTTACTTGAAGAAAGCAAATGGAATTATAAGAGCTTCTGAATGCTTGTATCCCTGCTCACTCTGTTTTGCTCTGACAGTTTGGGTGCTCAGACACTCCTATACTGCCCTCTCCTGTTCCAGCTTCAGCCTGCTGGGTTTGGACAGGCTGGACAACCAAGCAAGCAACAGCTTATTTTTTTTTCTCCTATAAGGTAAGAAAAAGTTAAGTTTTGTTATCTGTTGTCAGAACACAGCTAGATTTGATTTTACAGTTATAAGAAAGGATAGAAATTTAAAATGTGCACGGTAGGTAATACAGCATTGAGTGCACAGAAGAGTGAAAAAAACTGCTTGACTGGATACAAAGTTTGTTGCAATTCTATTTGTACCTCAGTCTTTCATCTCTCCTGTGTCACGTCACTTTCAGCACTAACCAGGGCCATCTGAAAGATGCTGCACAAGGGCTATGCAGGGGCCAACACGTATTTCCCGACATCTCAGGGAATCGTGTCAAAGTTATCATGCTCAAAACTGCAGCTTTCTAGTGAGACACACACATGATAATAAACCCTCTTGGTCTGTTCTGGCGAATTACATTTGTCATTAAAAAGCTTTTTGGTGTCCTAGGGAGAAGACTGAAACCTGCCCAAACAGAGTGATCTGTTGTTGCACACTCTCCTGTCCTTCCAGTGACAGAAATTAATTTGTGAAGTCTCCAACCCCAAATCCTTTTTAGTGACTTCTTCAGATGAATGGCAGTGAGAATTCAGAGAATTCTTCTTAAATGCAGGTTTTGTATTTACTACTGGCCAAAATATGTCCTTTTTTAACTACAAAAGAAAAATGTGAATTAGCAATTCCTTTACATAGGAAGACACTGCTATTGTCAGACCAAGACTGAAATATCTCAAGTGCCTCCTGATTTTCTCCACTTCTTTCCTAATGAGCACACTGACCTCTGCTGTCTCGGGAAAGAGCCTGCTCGGAAACACAGCAAGGAGAACTTCCCTGCCTTCCTCCGCTTCACCCATTCCCTGCCTTAGTTGGTGAATAAAGCACTATACATTTATCTTATTGCTCTTCATGTTAAAAGGAAGGGAGAACCCTTCTTAATGTCTGTCTGTCTCCGCAGCAGAAAATCTGTGGCAAACTTCCTCTGGGGTGGCACCACCAGCATGCCCCAGAGGTGGCCTTGCTGTCCTCTGCTTTTGTTCAAAGAGCAAAGTGTTGATCTGAAGGCTCCCTAAATAAAGCTATGATTCACTTACTCTCCTGTAAGATATAGGGATTTTTTTTAATCAACTGCAACCATGTCAACAGCTTCCTACAGCAGAGGAAGAACTGGTATCCATTTAAATCCATTCTAGGAATCATAAACAGCTTGTTGACAGAGGTCATATCCACAGGGGAGCTCACAGTTGATTAGTTCTCCTTCACAGAGCTTTTGCAGGCAGTGTGACTTGCACTCCAGAGGAGGATTTAAGACAGAGATTTGCTGCAGAAACCAGAAACAATTTCAAAAAAATTGTGTGGTGTCTGCCAACGTGTCTAAATAAATGGGAAATGAGAATAGCCATGAATTTTGAACTCAGCTTTGCTACTTTTACGTGTGTTGTCTGTCTGCATTTTTGATGTCTCAGCTATTGTTCCCTACACTGTGTTACACTGAATTTACAGCTACTACCTCAATAAAAATACCTCTTGGATAATAGCATGAAAATGCTTCCCATCACATTACAAGATCTGAACGACAAAAGTGCAAGGAGAGGAGAGAAGATTTTTAGTACACTTGCGACACAAATCTATATGAAACCAAATTCAGCAGTTCTTCTGTATTTATTCCCTTCCTCCAATCATTTTATTGCATGATCTCTTTCTTAATTTCCTTTACAATTATTTCCACTGGATGGTATTGACTGAATCTCTACTTACTTCCTCGCTGTTCTTTTCTTATCACTGTATATTTGCAAAACTCTTGATAAAGAAACAAAATTAACAATAACATGTAAGAAATTCTAAATAAATAAAACCCCTAAGATCATATATAACATGAATTATCTACTGCATTAAAATTGATGAATCAATTATTCTACATTCACTATTTTCCTGGACTGTTTATATTAGCTTGAGTTTATTACTACTATAAGACAATGTCCCTGCCAATTATATTTTATACCTTTGCCTATATTGTTCTGAATGATTGTCACTTCTCTATTAAATCCCAGTTCTTTTACCTCCACTCTACTGACCCTCTCCCCAGGATACACTTCAAAGTTTGCCTCATTGCTAAACTTTCATTACACAGTAGGCAATTCTTACTTGGCATACAATATTTTTAGCTCTAACTGCTTGTTTAAAGCATCTCCTTAGGTAAAAACAATTATCAGAACTCTGAATAAAAGATATTTTGCAAATCTTTGTCCACGTATTGTTAATATAAAACCTGAAACAATTTTTCTGCTTGCCTAGTACTTTTTATGTATGTATATTTCAGTTCTGTTAAATATCTTTACAGTTCTATTTAATATATTTCCCAAAGATCTGGATGAGGGGATGGAGGGCACTATCAACAAGTTTGCAGATGACACCAGGTTGTGCAGGAGTGTTGATCTGCTGGAGGGCAGGAAGGCTCTGCAGAGGGATCTGGGCAGGATGGATCGATGGGCCAAGGCCAATTGCATGAGGTTTAACAAGGCTGGATGCCAGGTCTTACACTGGCATCACAACACCCCCTACAGCACTACAGGCTGGGGAAAGAGTGGCTGGCAAGGACCCGGGGATGCTGGTTGACAGGTGGTGAACCTGAGCCAGCAGTGTGCCCTGGTGGCCAAGAAGGCCAGTGGCATCCTGGCCTCTATCAAGAATAGTGTGCCCAGCAGGACCAGGGCAGTGATTGTCCCCCTGCACTCAGCACTGGTGAGGCTGCACCTCAAATTCTGTGTCCAGGTCTGGGCCTCTTATTTCAAAAAGGACATTGAGGTGCTGAAGTGTGTCCAGGTAAGGGCAGTGGAGGTGGTGAAGGGTCTGGAGCACATGTCCTGTGAGGATCAGATGAGGGAGCTGAGGTTGATTAGCATGGAGAAAAGAAGGCTCAGGGGTCACCTTTTCACTCTCTGCAACCACCTGAAAGGAGTTTGTAACAAGGTGGGGATTGAGCTCTTCTCCCAGGTAACAAGTGATAGGATGAAAATAAATGGCTTAAGTTGTGCCAGGGGAGGTTTAGATTGGATATTAGGAAAAATTTCCTCACTGAAAAAAGATAGTCAAGCATTGGAACAGGCCGCCCAGGGAAGTGAGAAGCTAAATTATTACTGAACAAAGAGGTTTCACCTAGTGTTACAAAAGATGATATTTCTTAATATCAATATATATTAGTGGACCAAGATTTTAATGTCTGTACTATTAATGGCAGCAGAGGAGAAATATTGGCATTTTGTAGACTTCCTCCAGTATCAATGTAACAGCAGTGAAGTATCTTAAGAAGAATTTCTGTTATTGCTTCCACAACTGCATATTGTTTCATAAAAAGTCCAAACAGGCTCAACCCATGACACAGAAAGAGGTAGAGAAGGCATATACAATCCTACGGCCTTTAGTAAGACTGTATGCACCTGAGCTAAGCCACTGCCACATTTCCCATATCAGGTCTTGGTGCAAGTCAGTGCATTATGCTTCTGGTGATACTAGGGTCTGGAGTTCAAAATTTTACCATGTAATGAACCTTTAGTTGCATGAAATGTGGTGTTCCATTATGTCTGGAGACACCAGAGACAGTTCCAGTTGAAGGTTGCCAATGACATGCAAATGTCCTTCAGATTCTCATAATTCTGTCAAAACAACATATTTTTTATCCAATTTCTCTTCAAAAGTAGATGTGCTTAGAGGGAAGGAGTAAAAATAGTCTATAGAGAAGAGAAATTCCTTAACGTTTTAAATATTTTGACCAGCTGTCTTGCTTATCTTTGCTCTAATACCTAGAAGTAGCTGGGAAGCTTAAATTCCAGGTTTGAGATTAGGTAGGTGTGTCTGGTCAACATCCATTTTGATATGGCCAAGTCTTAAGTGTTTTTAAAGCCCACAGCTGTACCTTGTGAATAATGGCAACTGGAACACTTATGAGCAGCTCAGAGATCCCAGAACTGTGAAGCTCCAATCACTGCATGCAGCTGCCACCTTACGGCAATTCTACTGTTTATGCACAACCCAGGTGAACTGAGGCAGGCAGCAATGACATAACCTGCCCCAGACCTCACAGTAATTCACAGCAGCCCTCTGAGAAGATGCAGTTCTCATGCCCATGCTGCATCCTGGAGGAGCTGCCCCTGCTGAGTTCTGGGCAAGGATGTGACCTTCCTCAGACAGGAGGAATTTATATTCCCATGGCTGTCTTCTGCCAGAGTCTTGCAAGGAGGAATCATGGGCAGACAAGCCCCAGCCTAGAATGAGAAGGGTTCACTTTCTGCAGATTTTGTAAAAAATGGGAGAAAGCATTTTAAAGGTCAGCAGGGAAAATGTAATTTCTGCCTATACCAACCAAGACTGCAGAGGAGATGAGAGGCATCTCCTGGCAAGCCTCACTTCCATCCCCTCAGAAAGGAGAGAAAATGTTGTCCTGTCTGCTCTTTCCAGTGGCATTGCTAGGCATAATGTCACGTAGCATGCTCCAAAAACCTCTGCTCTGCTCAGGGAAGCTCTACCTTTCCCAAAAGGCAACTGCAAAAGTGAAAAAAAAAAGACTAATTGAGCCCAGCTCAGGAGGTAGATTTGTGAATTATTACATTTCTGACCTTCACTGCAATGCAAATCCTAGGATGTGCCAAGAACAAATTAGGCTGTCTGCTGCTGGGACTTCTCCACAGTAAAAACCCCTTTTTTCTAGACATAAAAAACAAGCAGTTTTGCCAGTGCTGGAGAACACACAGATAAAGAGTTCCTCCTGAAAGCCTCTTTTGGAAAATTCAAGGCTTTACCAGAATGAAGATATTACTTTTTGGAGGGGGAGGAGAGGAAGGGGGGTGATGTTAAAGTAACTACACAACAAAAACAACAAATTGAACTTCCACTGAGTTCATGGCCTTCCATTTCCATCACTGTGTGTCAAACATAAACTCCTGGGGGTTCCATAATGCTTTAAAACAAGAGGCACTCCTACCTCGACTGCACCCAGGTGCTTGTGGGTGAAGGCTGAGGAAAGCAATTTTAACATCACTCTAAGGTGTCCTGCTAATTTTCCAGACGCGTTTTGTCTGCCAGATAAAACTTTCCTTTCTCTTTCCAGAGCAAAATGAGATATAAGTAAACAAAGAATGTGGGATGTGAGTTTTCCTTCCACAAGCAGTACTTTGGCAGAATGAATCAGAGGCAAAACATTAAGTCCCAGAAGCCGTTTGTCCCAGAGCTGCTTGGAGATCCCTTAGATGGGAGGTGAAATAAGTTTTTCAAAAATACACTGTTCTGTAAAGTGCTAATCAAAGCACTTATCTTCAGCATAAATTAATTTGAATGAAAAGTAAAACTTCATCCCTCAGCAGACTTCCAACTGTAAAGAGTTCTAAAGTGATGGTAATTTTAACTTGTGTGATTCATCTCAAACTGTAACGAAAATGCAAAATACTTAGTTTTACCAAGTTACTCTGTGCTGCTCGACAGGCACATTGATGATCCCCTAATTCATTTGTTCTGCTCCAGTATAATTTTGCAGGATGGCTGTTCTTGAGTAAGATGTGCTTTGCTAGGGGAAGTTCACTTGAGCACAGATAACTCATGTTAATTCAGCTGTCAAAATATAGCCAAAGAAATCCGAGAGCAGGGGTGCAATTTCCTAATATTATCTTCCTCACTCATGTTTCACTTACTCCTGGGACTGTAACTGAGTTCCTGCTCAGTGTAAACCCTTTGCTCTACAGTCCAGATGGGAGAGAAGTGGCAAAGACAATCAGTAATATCACACTTCAGCATGCCTGGAGAAATTGAGGCACACTGTCTGTGGCTATTTTTGGTACTCCACTTGTGGCTTTTTAGAAATTTCTTAATTTGTAACTGGTTAGTTACCTATAAGTGAATTTTCCACACTGCCGTGTGAGCATTCAGTTTATGCAAAAGCCTTGGGTGATGGCTGTGGATGAAATGCAAGCATATGGTCTGGAGGGTCTCAACCACAGACAGTTGATTGCTGGCTCCTTCCTTACTCTAATGTGAGCACTTACACATCAGAGTTAATTCTGCAGAAGCCACATTGACTCTTCTCTCCAGTGGCTGACATGGACACTGGTTCGTTAACTCCTTAGTCTGCTACAGAGCATTACACCTACCAAGCAGACCAATATCAGCAGAAACTGCGTAAGTCTGAATGCAATCAGAATTTTCTTTCAATAGTTTTAACACCTGACGAAGAAAATTTATGAAGAAAGTTTCTTTATGAGATAATTTATTAAGAAAATAGTAGTGTGCTTTGGAGAAATGCTCAGTTAAAGAGTAATGTCAAAAAGGGAATATGAAAAATTAATTGACAGTTCTGATTAATCTGAGGAACACAAAAATGATGGAATTATTTAGCACAGTGAGAAAGAAGCTCGGAGAAAGGACTTCCACCTGCCATACAAAGGATGTCACTTGTTTTAAGCCTCCCATTTTACCTGTGAAACAGGCAATCCTTGACTACAGCTGAATGGTACCCTTCACTTAACTATTTTTCCCTCCAAAACTCTCTGTAGTTAGATACATAACATTAAATTATTAAACAAATAAATAACATTAGGGCTTTGCATTGCTTAATGCTGGCAGGGACAAATATTTGCACAATTTGATTAGTTTGAGTTATTCAGTTTTTTCTGAACTAGCATTCAGAAACTGGCAAAAAGGCTTCAAAACTTCATGACCAATTTAAATTTTGAATTCTTTCTGTTAGCCTTGGCACATCTCAGGTTCACATTTTCAGCCTCTCCCCCAGTCACAAGGGATAGCAACTTATTTTTCATCTCAGGTAGTAGCTCAAAGTCAGCAGCTGGAATTTAAAGCAAAAGACCAAAACCTGACAGATGTGGACATGGGGCAAGTGAAAGAGGGATGAACAAGGGAAGAATCATAAAGGACACTGACCCTGCCACTGCCAGCACTGAGTGGACACTAGGCTCATTTCTCCCAATAGCCTGGACTTGAGACAGGTGGATAGAAAATAGTCCCTGTTTTAGATCCTATTTTGCCAAAGCTATGGAGATGTCAGAGCGCCAGGACTGTTTCTGCCCAGTGAAGACTGCTCCAGCAGCTGAATGTTATTTGTGTCCACACATGCCCTTCATTCACACTTGCACTGAAGCAAAGCCACCTTGCAGTTCCTGCTGTGCACTGTGCAAGGTTTCACAAGCCATGGCCAAGGCGTCCCCCTCATACATTGAAGCCAAAACGCCCCTAGGACTTCTACAGTAAGTAAGATGATCTCTTTCCTCTGAGAGTGGCAAGTCTGCAGCTATTCAATTCCACCCAATAAATGGAAACCATATGACCATAAGGTGAGGGAAAGTGCAGCTAGTGTACGCTGCTGCCTTACTCCCAATACCTCTCCAATTGTTAATGGGGAAAGCTTCTTCTGTGATTGTCAGACCTGTTCATGGCTTGGGATAGAGCCAGTAAAGATGTGGCCCCTTTTGTAGGTTACAGCACAGCTGTCAAATCTCACTTTTACTCTTTCCTTTTTTCCCTGGTTTCTGTACCTTTTATATTAATTTTTCTTCTCAGCCTTTCCTAAAGGTTTACTTCTCTTTCTGTGAATTTTGCCATTTCTCCCAGTGCTGGTTCCTAATCAAGTTAGGAACTGCACTCTTCCATTTCAAGGAATGCCAATCACGGCTATCATTGCTCTCAGGAAAACCACACGCTTCTTAGAGACCTAGACCCAACCAGAAGCTAGAGTCCAACACCGGCTTTGTAATGTCTGAGCTGCAAACTAGACGGAAACTCAGGAAACTAGCCACTAGCCCTGAGAGATGTGCCTTCAGTCACACAACTGTGACAGCAGCAAAGAGGTGGAGAGCAACTTTTTCAGGCACTGGCCTTGAAAGAGGTACCCTACAGTACAGCTAGCTGAAGTACATCTGCTAACTTGAAACCTGTTAACATAAATATAATGGGAGATGCTATGCCTGGAGTTCAGACTTCAACTGTTTGCACACAGGTCCACAATGTTCTGAAATGCAGATAATACCCAAACAGCCCTCAATTACTGACTTAGGGAAGTTGGGATGGTGGACCAAAGGATGTACTGTGCTCTATATGATCTGTGCTGCTGTTCTTTAATCCTCTGCAGAAAACAGACTGCCAGGATAGCTTGCTCTTTGCTCTTACCCAGCACAACTGTACTCATGTTGTTAGCTGATTTTCAGCTGTTCTTACAGCTTTCACTGGCAAGATACAAAGCTGTACTCCTGAAATCACTGTGATTTCTACAGCTGCCTCCATCAAAAGGTGTTCCTGACTGAGCCGAGCACTACCAAGGAACTGGAGATGAGACATGCCTCTTCCGTCAAGCTATTTACCCAGGCAGAGACATCCTTTAAATAAGGAATCTGTAGGCAATTGTCTTTCCCGATTTGCATGGTTGTCATCCTTCTCATTGTGTTTTCATATGCTTGTCCTCACCAGACAAAAGGTCTGCTCTTGCTTCTCCTAAGTCAGTGGGAATTCTGCCATCAATTCCAGAGGTAGCCGGATCAGGGCCAAAATGTTAGCCACTCCACTTCCCTTTAAGTCATTCCCAAACAATACTTCTTTGATTACATTCCAAGCCTGAGGGGTCTTAGTTATCTTCTAACCCTCTCCTTCATATGTCCACTATCTATGGATTCCATAGTATGAGCAGGAACTGTTTGAACAGAAGGGCCTTAATCATCAAAAGTACTTTTCTTCCTCAGTCATATTTTTTTCTCAAAGGGAGTTTCTTGCTCATTCCTTTGGGAACGGGATGGGGAAAAATGAAAAGGAAATGACACTGCTTTAAAGAGAAGCTAAACCACAAAAAAACCCACAGAAAGATAGTTTCTGACATTTGAGAACTAATGTACCTATGATCAAATTCACCAGGAAAATAATATCCTGGTCATAGTGAAAATGGTAATTTTAAAAATTACATTGGACACAAAGATGATACAAGCCACAAGGGTAGCCTTGGCTAGATTTTGAAGCAGCAGATAATAGAGGGCACTTCAATAGAGGGCAGTGAATAAGAAGAAAGGGGAATCCTATTTATTTAGATAACTGCACAAACAAGTCCAAAATAGCTTCAATTGATTCTGAGTATCTTCTTAGACATCTAAACAGTAACTGTGTTCTCCTTTAATTAGAGACTGTGATTGCCATACCCTTTCATAAAGAGAAGCTGTACCTAGATATTTAGTTTTTAGCCACAGAGGGAAACACCACACTGTGAATGGTTATGTCTTACAGATGCCACTTGGTGAAGGATGAAATGGCTACAGGAGACAATCCATCTGACTTAGAAGACCAAAGCAGGATTCTGTTCAAACTGGATCCTACAAATAACATCATTGCAACTAGAGAACTTTGGCACTGAAGTTAGTATTATTTCTAAAAACACTGAGGAAAATGGATTTTGCTACATAGCTGAAGAGCTTTACTACAGTTTGGACATACAGCAGATTTCTGTATACTTCAGATAAAATGTATTCACTGTCCTAATAGGACAGATGAGAATCTGGTTTTGCAAAATGTGCATGCAGTGAAGATGACGTGACAGATGTACTAAGCAATATACAGCTCCCCAAAAGGCCGGACATTACAAGAAAGGAAAAAGTACCATCACAAAGAGACACTATATTTTACTCTTCCACCAAACAGCAGATGAATAAACAAATACATTCAATACAAAATCTGTTAACAAATAAATGTAAAATAGGGATGCAATGTTACTGAGTTGTCTGTTCAAACTAAAAAGTGGCTGTAGGGTAGGTACTGCAACACATCGTATTTTATCAATCTTCTCTGATTAGATATTCTTAGAGTGACTTCTAACTCTGCTGATTTGGGCCACTAATACTATGATGAGTTTTTTACATGACATAATATTTGGACTAATATATGAGATCAGGAATGAACACTGTCAAAACACTCATTCTTTATTTCATGCATGGGCAGTCCCATGGTATAAAGGAGAGCACTCTGGACTCTGAATCCCAAGGACCTGACTTCAAATCTCAGTGGGGACCATTACCTGGCAGTAAATGCCTCCCTGCCATCCCATCCCATCAGATCTCGGATGCTCAGCAGGGTCAGCCCTGGTTAGTACCGGGTGCTGTGACAGTCCCAAGGACTTCACTGTCACTGTCCAAGCTCGCTCGGCCATGGCAAATGGACCTTAGGACTTAAGCGATGGGGCCAGTTCTGCGCATGCTGCGCCTCACCTAAAAAATCCACTGCACAGGCTGGAAGGGCACACCCACGTGGGGTGAGCCCTTCCCAAATCTTTGTTTGCAAAGTCTGGCCATACATTTCATGCATGCAGGTCTTACTGAATACATACCACACTGCTAGAAGGGTAGCCATTAACACTTTTCATAACATACTTCAGTGAAGAAGAAGGCATAGTATATTAGCTGGAAAAGTAAGTTCAGAATGAAGATCAGCAGGTTATATTTCTATCTGGCAAACCAAGTTTGGGATTTAACTTTCACATCACATAAATGTTTTAGGAAAGCCACCAGCATGTCAAACCCAACTCCATTGTAAAATTCCACTGTGATATGTAGGATTTGAAGGGAAGGATGTAAAAAAACCCCAAGTAATCCAGGCTCTAAAAATGACTGTGAAAGAAAATAACTGTCTACACAGAGGTGGTTGAGGCTGAACAAGGACATCCAGGAGGTGGACTTGGGATATATTTTATTTCAATATTCACTTTGGTACCCTCAAAAAATTAGTGTTTTTTAAGTAACTCCTAAGAAAGGTTGTGGGATCTTTCTCTTCCTGATTGGCATTCACTGGAACAGAGCAGTCAAGGGGATTTTTAGATCATGGGTCTCCCTAAGATGGGGAGTGGTAAACATGGATGTATGCAAGCTCCTTTGTTTGATGTATTTGCAGAAGACCATGAAAGCCCAAAGAGCAGCAGCAAATCCTGCCTAGCTGCAGCAACCTCATGGCACTGCAACATGTCAGGTGGGGGTTCTGCACAGGACTAAATTACATTGCAGAGTGGGAAAGGTTCTGAGATGGACTATGTGAAGATGACCCTATATTCCATGTTCAATTCAGTTATGTGCCATTACTGCAGATCTGTTGGAGGAACAGGGCTTGCTTGTGACCACAGACAGCTGGGAAGGGTGGATTTATCCCTCAACCCCTCTGTGTGCAGTTGGAGCAATCCAAGCTTGTGCCTGCCCGCTTTCCATGCAAAGGGAGCCACACGAAACTGCGGATTAGCTACAGGGTTGCACAAAAGCAACTCCAGAGCTCTAATCCTGGTGGCGCAGTTAACACACTGGGTGGCCTCATGCAGGTCTACTGGCTTGTCTCTGAATTTCCATATCTGGGGGGAAAAAAGACTTTTATGGAGGCACTGTGTGCTCTACCCAAACTGACGCTTTTA
The DNA here is from genome assembly GCA_013396695.1 of Sakesphorus luctuosus. Taxonomy (NCBI): domain Eukaryota; kingdom Metazoa; phylum Chordata; class Aves; order Passeriformes; family Thamnophilidae; genus Sakesphorus; species Sakesphorus luctuosus. Next base: position 21,570 of record VWZD01000672.1, read on the forward strand.
GCACACGTTTTAAAATATCACACACCTGGTTCCTGCTAGATCTCTTTCATGTGAGTTGAAGGAAGAAAGTATGATCTATGCTTGTTCATGGCCACTTTAAACGAGTCAGAGTGGTGTAAAAAGGGACCTACCTGGGATCAAAGTATGGGAGTCGCATTCAATGTGTGATCCCTTGAGGCACGTTTACCAAAACACCACCACCTTTTACTGTTTCTTAGCAAGGCTTAGGAATAAGGAGGTGGTTTTGTTACTAGAAAGCATTTCTTTCCACAGCAGTTTTAAAATAGATCTGTATCTGGATAAGGAGGTATGTAAATTTGGCTCATTTAATAATTGTGAACACTGAGCTATGAATGTCCTTGAACAAAGCCAGGCAGATTGCAGGCTGTAGCTAAGGGATTTTCAGAACAGCAATGGCAAGAAGCATCAGCCCTGTAGAAACCCAGCACTGCTGTTTATGCTCAGTACCTATTCATTTACTAAAGAGATGACAGCAATAAAACTTTTTTATCTGCTTGCTTATTCAATGTTTATCCATTTCTCTTCAAAAGTGAAAAGATTTGGGGTTTTCTGTCTGTTGTCCAAACAACCCATGTAAGTTACAGATTAGATATTAGGTTATATTCATGTTATATGTTACATTATAACCAGTTCTATATCACCAAGGATTTGAAACATGCTAGTGCATACGATGCTGTTGCAGTAAATGCAAAGGCTGATTTCAGATGTCAAAATATGATCAGACCATGTTTTAGTCCAACAGGAATTATTTTTTTCCACATCCGTGTTTCATTTTGATCCACAACCACTAGTGCAAGCCACATGTCAATAAGCACGCGATCTGTCACATTCCTCCACTCTTCCCTCTTTGGAACTGAACATACCAGTGGGCCAGATTTACTGTTAGGAAAAATCCCAGCGTGACTATGTTATTACTTCAATTATTCAAGGACTAACATATGATTAGGGCATCTGGTAATAATATTACAATCAATACTGCAAGAAGCCTGTGCATATGGATGGAGGATTTGAATATATCAAAAACTAATTTTCTCTGCAATCATTCAGTTTAATATTGGGAAAGCATTTAGAGTATGTTAAAGAGAGTATTCTAATGAAAAGTTATCGTCTAAGTCTAGAACTCTCTATGATGAACAGTATGTAAATTAACTCAAATATTTACATTGCAATTCTGCAGAAGTTAACATTTCTGTCCTCAGGCTTCATTTGTATGTCTGTAGATCAGAAATTAAAGAAGAAAAAACACTCACAACACTTTCATGAAAACAAAATTATGGTAAGAATTACCAGCATGTTTCTAGAAGGAAAACACATCCTTTCATTTAACAGGAAGACATTTTAGTGAAGCCCCAAATGCTTTTGTGGTATTTTACATTTAGAAATATTTTATGATTACTGACATGCAATTTTTCCTAAGATGGACAAGGGAAGAGGTGAGAAAGTGGTACGATTTCACATTTGCCACTTGGACGCTTAGAACAACTTAGTTTCTGTTACCAGAGCACTCTTGCTACAGGCCACGCTTGCTGTAAAATCTTCCTACTACATCCCTGTGCACCTTATGAATTTCACTACAACTTCATATTAAAACAAAAACAATAATTCCAAAACAGCTGCAGTTTGCTGTCCCTAGAGGTTTATCATGGTACAGCTCTTGCTTCCAATCAAAACAGTGACATAGTGGCCATGATTTACAACTCACAGGGGCTTGATTAGGGAATAGCACACTACTGAGCAAATAGCAAACAACCATATGGACCTTTTAATGTGCAGAACTTTTATCTTTACCCTCAAACCACCACCACCCCCAAATTTTAAAAATCAAAAAATGATTTCTTGCTCGAAAATTAAGGTAAATAGGAGCTGATATTTAAGATTTCTTTTCCTCTTTGTTGAGGTTTCAAAGCAATGTTCACCTGTAACTAAGACTGGTTCTTTAAACAACTTCATCCTTACCATTTTAAATAATAAACATCCGCACTGTTATAGTAACAGCACAGCAAAACTTGCATGATAGCATGGATGAATGATTAAAAGGTTTAGTATCAGAAAAAAAATAAGTCTCAGGTAAAACTGTCAGTTTTCCTTACAGAATTACCAGGAAAAAATACTGAGAATAAAAATAAAACCATGGTAATTTATTCTAAAAACAGTGATTCGATATATGAAAGGAACATTTATATTTCTGTGTTCAAGAAAAATGTCTGGATTAGCAACCAGAATAAAAGTTATTATGTGTTGCCTTTTTGTCGTTCACATTGAATTTGCCTAAGCAAAATGGAACTGGGAACTATGCGCAAAAATTCCAGAATTTTTATTTTCTGAGAAAACAAGGCTTTAAACAGCCTACAGAACAATATAAAATTACACTTAGCAGGTTGGTGATGTTTTGAAATTTAATTAGCTGCCAAACTGTTTTTTGGTCTAGAAGTCTAGTTTTTACTGAAGTCCAGCAACTTCATTTTGAGAAAGTTACAACTACTGTATAGGACTTGAGTAGTGAGAAAGTGACCTCAGTTTTCTTCATTAAAATAATATATTAGGTGAGTGTAAAGAGCATGTATTCTAACTGCTAATTTCTATCATTTAATGCTATGACTGTGACAGTGGAACAATACGCCAGCAGCCAAAGGATCAGTATTTCTTCAACCACCTGGCTTTGCACGCATGGTGGGTTTGGGGTTTCTGTTCAAAATGCTGGCAGCTATGGGAAAAAACAAAACCGCAATGATGCTGTAGGGATTCACTACTTGACAGAGATCTCAAGCCACAAATACAAACGGTACACGAAAATTTTATGAGTTAGGGGGTCCAACAGCAAAATACTTGCAAATTTCGTTATTCCTTTTCCTTCAACTGCAGGAACATATCTGTTAAAGGACGGGAAAAAAGCAAAGTTCAAACCCTTAGCTGCAATGTTAATTCTGAATATATGGCTTAAAAATATTATTATCACATACGTTATGTATTAAGTAGAAAGCCTGAAGCTATTTGTCTGTCTACATTTAATCTGATACTCTATTTTTCCTCCCAAAACCTAATTTTTAACAGTCAGATTTTCCAGTACTTTTGTTCTCTGACAGCAGAATTCAGGTTGCAGAATTGTTTTGTTTTCTGCAATTTGCAGTCTTCAGTGAAGAGGCTGTTTACTTCCATCATGGTTACACAGTGAAAACATGTCTGCATTTATGGAGTTAATAGTCTTCTTATTAATTTTACGCTGCTTTTTTTTTTTTAATAGAAACCTAATGAAAACCATGTTTATGTGCTCAAAGGCACAGAGGAAATTCATTACTCCGAGGAATAACACACTCCACAAGTGAAATGAAAGTAATCTTATTTATGACAGGAAGGGGCCTTCACTAGACTTAACTCCACCACACTTGGACTGATACTGGCTGCATGAACGAAGCTGCAAATTTAGGAACTGCTTTCAAATCTAAGCCTCATCTCAGCAATAAACAGATTTGCAGTTTAGTCTCACAACCAAAAAACTGCTGAACGGGAAGTACCCACCTATTATATTTACTATAAATGCGACAAAAATAGTGTGATGGTTACAAGGGAAGCCTGTGCTTGCTAAAGGTATCGATGCCCCAGAGGTGTATGAGGTACCCTGCCCAGCTGGGCAATTCCCTAAGCAGAAAAGGGTAATCAGAAATGACAAAAGATGATTTACTGTCCCGTTGCCACAGCCCTGTACATGTGTGCCTGAACATCTGGCATCTGTGTGCATGTATGCATATGAGTCTGAATTTGAAAGAAAGAGGAAAACCTTCATGCAAAGAGAGATGATGAGAAAACATCCGACAAGTTATTGCTGCATTTATTTCTGTGTGAGATTGCAACTTTCCCTTGAACAAAATCAAATCAAAAAAGAAAATGTTTCTCAGCACTGTGAAAGTCAAATCCTATGCTCATCCCATTTCCAAAGACTTCAAAAGAGAGCTTTCAGTAATGGAAAGTTGTGATGTACGGCAAACTGGATGGCTCCACATGCGTTTGCAATTTCTGTATCTAAACCCACATGTTTTACATTCCTTGGGCTTCTTCCCCGAGTTGTCTCGAGTTAAAAAGGAAGGGAGAGGGAGGGGAAGGAGCTGCCGTGCCAAGGCTTCCATCCGGCAGTGAGCTCCCTTGCCCACAAGAAGGCACTCCATATTAACAAATAGGAAAGGGCCGTTCTTTCTGGAGAGGACTGCCAGGTTTTTTCTTCGTTCCTGCAGACTCTTGCTAAAGACTCAGCACAAGATGTGTGGGTTTCTCCAGCGTCATGAAGGACAGCTGCCTCTGTTTGCCTGCAGATGTTTGGCCAGTTGCAGTTTGGATGCTTGTCCAGTGAGTGAGATAAGCTCTTCAGCCTTGCACAAGGAATTAACTGATACTCTTGTACATCTTCCCCCCAAAAGCAATTATAACACTAAAACAAGCTTGACGAATTTGAAGATTTAGTTAAAGAAAAACATATTTAGCTCTTCCTTTGTTATACTGCTTTTGCAATTGCAGTATGTTTGCATTTGTATAGGCATTTCACTTTTCCCTCATGTGATCTAAATTCTCCTCCTGCCTCATGCCACAACAAAACAATTAATCCTTTGTTTGCAACATTAGTCGGTTGTCATGGAAATTAACATGATTTCAGAAATTTATAACTATGAACAGTTTTTGATCACATATGAAGAGAATAGGGTGACACAAACTGAGTATGTCTTTTAGAAATAGCTTAGTATGCAGTGCATGCACCAGAAAAAGGGTATTTTGGAAGAATATAAAACATATAAAGCACATAAAAAACCTCTGAAGCCTTGCCTCAGTCCAAAATATCTGAACATACCTTCCAACAGGCAAGTTGTACTTAAATCTTGAACATTCCTCCCAACAGTAAAATTGTACTTTAAATCATATGCAGCTTTCCATTGGCACAGAAGATTTCTCAATCTCTTTGTCTGGATTTGAACTTGTCAGCTAGGAGAGCAGAATTGAGACTCTTCCCTTGACAAATAATCTATTTGCTGATAGATTTGAGCAAGGGAGTGGACAATCTCAGCAGTGTTTTTCTACAGCCATATTTTATTCTCCACTTAACAGAAACATGGAAAAGAAGGACCAGCTGCACTGAAGAAGTAAGTGATGTTGCTCTCTGTGATGTCTATATACTTCAAATTGTTGGAAAGAGCCTGGCACGGGCTAAAATACTCCATGATGACATGGCTAAAGGCCAGGATGGAGACACGGTACAAGTAAGGTCACTGGAGACTTACAAGATCTACTTTTGGGTAATGTATATACCAAGGTTCCTATATGATTCTGGATACTTTCTGAACCTCATGAACAAGATGACAGATAGTGCCAGACGCCCATTTGGGCTGTGGGAGCTGCCAGACTAGCTCCATACGGCTGAAAGACATTGTACAGAGAGATCTGTCGACATCATCAGAATTGAATTAAGTTGAACTGGCAATAACAACAGAGGTAGTATAGGGAACTGCTTGCTTTCTAGCTGCTGCCTCTTCTCCCAGATTAAATTAGCTGCTCCCTTGCCCCAGCAGAAAGCTGCCTACCCACAGCTCACACACACCACCTGCCTTGGGCTGTCACACACGGAGGCAACCCAGTTTTTGCCCTTCCACATTTCTCACATCAATGCACAAGCCATGCCAGTGCTCTCTGTCCAGACAAGATATGAGGGTGGAGTCTATGAGTATATTCACACCTTCAAAATGGTGTTTGCCAAGATTTGCAACACCTACGTTCTCCCTTTTATAAGCATGCCACACTGACGTTAAACTTTTCTCAAAATGTTAAAAATGAAGAAAAGCTTGGTTGAAAATGTCAGCCTTAGGTTTCATTAAATCCCATAGCAATCCATGACCTACTCAATGTAAGAGAGAACAATGGGGCAAGTGTTCCATTGCAACACAGGAAGCCAGTCTCTGTGATAACCACCAGCTGATCCTTTTCTCTCATGTAAGAGAAGTCTAGATTTATTAAAAAATATTCCTCAGATATTCTAGAGTACATCTGATTATATTTTTTCATTAGTATTTCTGGCTATATTAGAAAGCTTGTGTAGCACAGATATCTGAAAGCCAATATTCCCCTGAAGCATTTACAGTTCAATCACTCGAGGGCACTTCCAAGAAGGACAACTGGCTCAGCAAACAAATTTAATTTTACCTCTTGGGCACACACCTCACATCTGGGTTCAACACAGGAGCAAGGCCACAGCTTGTTAAAATCTGTGTAGCTTTAATTCATGAAGCTACCATTCCTAGGCAGAAAGGGTATCATTTATCTTCACTTTGATGAGTTTCTGTGTTAGAGCACTGAAATTAACTGCCAGGACACTTGGATTCTGCTATACCATGGATGTTAAATAAAGCCAACAAATTTTAAGCTCACAGTGAGACACGCAGACTGAATGAACTGTTTGAACACTAAACTGGATTTAAGTGTGCCAAACTATAATAAGGTAATAACACAGTAAATCAGGTATGACGAAGAAAGTCTGAAACTGTACAAAGAGAAATATTAGGCTGCACTTTCATCCAATAAGGTTATCCTGTGACAAGCAATCTGAGGAAAACACCCTAAATTAGTAGAGGAAATATTACTGAGGAGCTTCATTTCATCCTGCATCAGCTGCCTAGATCCTTTGGCACAAAGACAGTGATGATCCAATCAGCACCATTTTGGAAAGGTGGGTGCTTTGAAAGAGACTTTTCTCAATATATAGCCAGCTGCACTGAAATAAAAATGTACAAACCAGGCTCTCTTGAGAACTCCCCTGCAACAGCTCAGCTTACTAAAACTTGCAAATGCTTTGGGTTCATGGGTTTTCCTCTTTGTGCCTTTCCCAAATGCACACAGGCATGAGGGTGATGCCAACCACAAGTTAGTGGCACTCTTTCAGATCCCACTCAACCCCTCCATTAGCTGAAAACCAGTCAAGCTTACAGCTAACAATTTACATCCTACTATTTTCTTTATGCTTAAATAGGCATTTCCTGAAAACCAGATCTCTGCATTATCTGAAGATCATATGTAAACTCTTGAAGAATACTCAGGAAATATAGCACAGCTCATGCCAGTCTAACCTTACTCACTAAGAAGTATGTAAAGCCTATGTTCACACACGCCTCTGGGATTGTATTGGTACAATCAAATTAACTTTTGGACTGCTGGTGTTTGGCCATAATTTACTGCATCTAGTTTTCAGTTGCATATACAGTGCTGCTAGTAGTACAGAAATACTATCCCATAAAAACCATCATCACTGATAACAAATCTGATAATGGCGCAGGATGTTTCTACTACAGAAATATAATTACCATTGTATACCCATAATCAGTTGTGTCTGTATTAGAGAAAAATGTTCTTATTAGCAGCCTTTGCTGAAACTCAGCCTAGAAATATTTCAATGGGAATGGGAAGGGATGAAGCGGCAAAAGCAGGGGAGGAAGACACAAGTCAGTAACTTTCCCCAGACACCAATTTAATTTAAAAGGGTAGTAGGGTTTTTTTAGTAGCTGGGCCACAGCATTGTTCCCTCATTGCCTATGTTAGTTCCGCTCCATTGCTAATTACTGCATGAAAGTGATGTCCTGTGCAAAGGCTAAACAGACCAGTCTCTGAAGCCTTCCCCCAGCTGACACTATCTTGCTGAGCAAGTGGGAGAGACACTCTTCCCACACCTCTGATGAGGGAGGAGGGTGCATGCTTTTCAGGCCAGGCAGGAGTGATCAGCCTCCATGCAACCCAAACCCACCATGACAGGACTGAACAAGAGCTTTCCCTTCCATAACATGAGCACCACCAGCATATCTAACACGAGGAGACAACAGTAGTTGTTCCCAGGTCGCCTGTTTGCTTTGAGCTGCTGTCTCTGCTGGTGGTGCCCAGACGTTAAACCAACAAGTGGGATCTGTGCTGACCTCAGGTTTCCCCACTCCACAGGGCAACAGACTACAAAAACTTTCAGCAGGACCAGCAGATAAGTGTGACAAACCTTGCATGGCGCTGCTTCCATTTTCTGGTGGGTTCTCATGATGTGTGAATAAACCACCTCTCTCCACAATAAGTCCCATTCTCCTCTGTGATCAGTGAGTCTGAATTCCGACCTCAAAAAAGCAAAATGCCTCTCTGTTGATGAAGAAATTATACTTGTAATGGAAGAACAGCATTCAGAAATGCTGAGCTGGTGTTCCTTTGACACATACAGTACTGGCTGGCAGGGAAAAGAAAATCTTCCATTTTACAAAATAAGCCTACTATTTTATTATATTTAATTCTACATTTAAGAATATTCTACTTGAAGATGCAGAATTTACCGTAATTAACGTAGAAATTACCTTACTATAAACCCTATGGTATTTTTTAAATGAAACAATCTTCCATAACCACGTTCAGCATTTAACTTTAAAATATCAGTGCAAGGAGAGAGCGAATTAAAACAAAACAAAAGAAAACAAAACCTATTTCCCTTTCAAAATTATGTTTTTTACCTTTTTAACATGTGTTGAGGCATAGCATAGGAATTTCTTTCCAAAGCAATGCATCACTGCATGAATGTTGGTATAAGAATGTTGTTTTTATTGCCTGCTTTTACACTAGGAACACATGGCAAACTGAGGTGTGTGTGCAAATATGATGTTCTCAGCACAAAACTGTGGGAGAGCATCTACAGTGACCTGTGCTGAGCAGGACAGCTGTGCTCCGAAGTTCTCAAGAATGCAAGACGGCTTCCATTTCAACTTGTATTCAGCACAGCTGAAAAAAAAGCCTGCATAATTTGTTTCTCATTTCTTACAGAAAAACAATAAAAGAATGCTCATTGCACAATATTTTGCTCCTTCCGTAGAAGAAACCTCACACAATACAGTTTGTTTCCTTCAAAACTGCAGTTTTCTTCACCTTACGTAAATCATCATAATCCAGTCTTGCTAAAAGAAAGGTCTCAGTGCCAAGAGACGCAATAGATAGTTCGCTCTTCTGCAACGGCTCTTGGCTTGAGAGAGCCCTAGATAGGAACTAAGCAACACCTTCTGAGCAACGGTGCCAAGACAGCAGCTGGAAACCAGTACACAGTGGGACAATCCAGTCCAAACATCCAAATGCCAGGATCTCAGGGTACGAAACGCTTACAGGGCAGTGCCATAGAAAAACAGTAGTCTTCATGTGAGTTTGGATTTTTGGGTTTAAAAGAAGTTTTGTTGGCTATTGAAAGCATTCTCATAATTCTGTTGTTTTGATATTAACGTGAAAGGAGCTATTGCCACAGTACTGTGGCTCTGGACTGTAAATGGTCTTCTGGGGAGAAAAATGAAAACAAAAAGAAAAGTAGACCAAAATTCTTTCACAATGAAAGAAAAAAAAGATAATTTTTAAGTTTAGAGCTAGTAAATATCTCCTAACACCACTCACAAAACAGAAATCTTACCCAAGGTGTTGTGCACCTCTGTTGTGACATGATAGGTTTGCAAGCATTTTCAATAACTGTTCTGATGGACTTTTTGAAGGTAATCCCTTTATGGCAAAGTCTCACTCCAAACATCTGAGAAAGGTGAAGATGGGAAGTGTACAGATAACTGACTACTGCTGGAAAGCAACTCAAAACTTACCAAAGGATGGTTTGGAATAGAAAGACTTCAGTTAGGAAGAGGTAATGAGTGAAATTAAGGAAAGAGCACCAGTCAGCTCAAAATGCAGCAGTCAGCCACTCCCTCAGACAGTTCTAAGATGCTGGTTTTCCTCTGCAAAGTCCTTCCTTGTGGTGGTCCCAAAGAGCTGCTGCTGATTAGCCCTCATCAGGAGCAGCCGAATACTGTGAGGAGGATGAGCAGTCAGCTGCAGCTGGAAAAGCCCTGCCAGAGGGACCTGGCAGGAAAGACAGAAATCTGTCAGCACTCCTGAATCAGGATGGAATTCAAACCCTTCATTTCCACCTTTCATATTCCTGAACACAGAAATCTCAAGACTACAAACTAACCCTGATTGCTGAAACACCAGCACCTGAAATATGTTTTGCTCCTTGTTTGTGCTGTCTCAGTTTCTGTAAGGCACTCGGATACAACAGCCTGGGAACAGACTGCTATTCAGTAAGGGCCTATAGCACAGAGTAAACGACAGAGAGAAACCCGCTGTTTTCAGGGTCCTCCAGGCACAAGCAAATCCCAGGGGCAATTTCTTCAAATCACTCACCAAGTCTGTTACATTTGCCCCTCTCACTTTTGATAAACTTCAAACCAAATAGCAAGACTGCCTGCTCAAATGGCCATATATTTACCAAAGGCAGTACAAGAGGAAGATTTGGGCTATGTTTTTCATTACACAACTGCAAAAGTGAAGACCAGCAAAGCCAAACTCCACAAATAGCTGCAATTGAACAGTAATTAAGGCAGTGTAAGATCTGCAGGGCAACCACAAGTTTAAATGCATATGAGTTTTTAAAGACTGCAAAAGAAAGCAGCCCAGAAGGAAGTGTGAGACAGTTGAGGTAGAACAGCCCAGCATGAGAAAAAACCTACCAGAACAAATACGCTAGCAGTGGGTTAGTTAGAAACATGGCTCTGGCCTAGTTAAGTGATGGAGGGAGAGGAGGAATTGTGTTATCTCCCAGGAAGAAAGGCCCAGCCTGCCCATGGTGGGCAATGAGGGCCACTGCTGTCCTGGCTGTGCCTTTGGGCAAGCTGTAGAGCATGAATCCCACCACTCTGGGGTCACAAACAGACTTCTCCTGTAGAGGATGATGATGGGTTAACTCTCTAGTTCAAGTTTGAATTCAGGTGCTGCAAGAGGAGAGAGGGATTAACATCATCACAGAAGACCTTAGATGAAGCTTGCAGGCATGGGAGGGTTTGTATGGCACAAGGAAGGCCGGCCAGGCAGGGAGGCTCAAAATACCTTAAGTGTTTGGATCTGCTTCCCCAGTGACCAGAAAAAACCTGAGAAATTAGAAAAGGAAAATTATTCAGGGCCCCCAAAAAGAGCCAAAAATTACATTTGTCCAGATTCAGGCAGCTGACAGTTTCTAGGTATAAAACCCAATACAAACTCAGGAAAAATAAGCTTGGACTTTCAAGGGCTAATGTCTGTACACAAAACAAGGCTGAGAATCACACTTTGGGACAGAGGAATACTAGGGAATCAAATATAAAACTCAAGATGAGAAACAGACAAGGAAAATGTTATCAACAATTTCTGGCTTTAATCACTGCATAAGGGCCAAGTCTGGAGTAGCTAAGACATGTGATGACTGCTTGGATTCTCCTTAGGGACAAACTTGGCTCTTAGAGAAGGAAAACTACCCCTTGCATGAGATGGATGGGAGCATGAGCAGGTCCCAACTATCATATTCCACCAGCAATTTATGGTGTTCAATTGACATGGATGCACAATAGGTTTTGCTCTTCAGACACTGCTTTCCCTTTTTCATGAAGGAAATTTTATGCATGCTCCTGTCCAAACATCTTAGAGAATCACCTCCTGAGACTATAATTTGCAAAAATCTTGAGTGTAACTTTAAGATTACAGACATACTCTCACTTTGGTGAGGCTGAGATTGACAGTAAGTAACCAGCTACTGGCTTTGTCTGTTCTAGATTTAAGGTGAAAAGGAGATAGGCAGTCAATGACAAATCAAGGTCTATGCCTTTGGCAGCTCTGCAGTCATGCTGGTTTACTTTGTATGTTTGTAACAAGCCGGCAGTTACATTCCCTACTGGAGGTGGTGCTCCAACCATAAAGGAAAATTAAATTAAAGCAAGAAGCATTGTTTGTTTGTGTCTGGGTCAAGAACTGTTGCAATCAGACCTCATATTTCATGACCATGATCAGAACTGGATCAGTTTACACAGGGGATGTCAAATACAACCAGTAAAATAGTTTGGATTTTTGTTTTGGTTTTCATTTTCTTCACCCTCCCCCACTCCCTCCCCCCACCCCCCAAA